>JACEII010000055.1:2865671-2890477 GCA_014332785.1 Antheraea mylitta | reverse complement strand
GTGAAGCTGTAAAGACCTTGCCAGGTCAATAGCGTAGTCAGTTCGAGGAGGGTCTTCTTGTAACTATTCAGTTTTAAATTGTGGAATCGGTCTGCACCCTTGTCTCCTCTATTAGCTTTCGTTTATTGCACAGAGTGTTTTTTTATTGTGAAGGAAATTACTATTTTATTGCCTCAGTTCTTTGAATTACTTGACGACAAGAAACAAAGGTATTTATTATTTTTATATGTCTATAATTACCTATATTATAGTAAAAAAAAAATTTATTAAATATTGTATTTTATTAAGATAGTGATGCGTGTTCATACAAACAACCGGACATATTTAAAATTGATCGAAATGTATTTTATTATTTGCTAACGGGCCCGGCGGACGTTTTCCAGCCCTGATAATAATAAAAAACCTTGAGAAATTATATACCTCAACATTCTTCGTGTATGTATACCTTTATCTAAGGGTGAAAACCGCATGTAAATCTGTTCATTAGATTTTTACTTTACCGCAAACCGACAGACAGACGGACAGACGTCAAAGAACTTTCTTTTATATTATTTTTATTATTTTTTTTTTTCATAAAGATCTAAATTTAATAGACACGTTTTATGTACATTCTTAGTATATGCAAAATTTTAATTTTTTTGGCCGGTATAACGACGACGCTGTGGTTTAGTTGGCAGCAAACTACCGGTGGTTTACAACTTTACACAGCTGGTTAATTTCTCGCAAATAAAAGGGAAAGAACGACCTCATTCATCTGATATTGGTCTAAA
Source organism: Antheraea mylitta (assembly GCA_014332785.1). Classification (NCBI taxonomy): domain Eukaryota; kingdom Metazoa; phylum Arthropoda; class Insecta; order Lepidoptera; family Saturniidae; genus Antheraea; species Antheraea mylitta. The sequence continues at coordinate 2,889,707 of JACEII010000055.1, read as the reverse complement.
ATCCAAACTGCGAAGCTCAAGCACAAATCCGTCGCAGTTTCATTCACGCGACAAATAATATCATCAACCATCCATCAGTCAATTATCACCCATTTCAGAAAACATTGTTCAGCACGTCGTCCTTGTGCCCTTGCATTCTGCTCTCTTTTCAATTTTACCATCATCCTGCTTTTGTAGTATTTTCTTTAATTCGTTTCTTATTCAAGTTTATAATATGGCAGTATGACAGTCTTGTATATTTAAATTGATATTTTTATTATTTACTAGTTATGCCTGCGAATTCGTTCGCGTGATAGCTAATGTAAAAGCAGTGAATAATACTATCATCTTTTGAGTTTTTGGCGGGATTTCAGTCTGTCATGTAGTGGATTTTATATTTTATTCATAATCTTGTGTTACTTGACTCTATATTGTGTAAAGTTGGTGGTTTTTTATGTAATATGGTTAGTTTATTGTGCATAAGTGAAGTGAATGGAAATAATACCACGGAGCATGAAATTCTGAGGTGCCACAAAAACTCCCTGGAGGGTTCTAACAAGAGACCCACCATCTTGTTAGAATATTGATTGACACGACGCTTGATATTATAATGATCATACGACGCTTGTAATATTATTGATTACTCGACAATGGCAGTAATAATCTGAAAGATTGATTGCCAATATTAAAGTAAAAAAAAAAAAATTAAAAAAAAAAAAAATACTATCATCTGAATGTTTTAAGTTCATTTACTATTCTCTCGTAATTAAGTCACGTCGTCATTCAAATTACAATAACTTTTGATAGAGTGAACCGATTTTAATGAGATCAAGACTAAATGTTACTTAAGGATATTCTTCTAACTCTGGGTTTTAATCATGAACACAGTACTTTAGCAATAGCGATTATTCAGAGAAACAGATAGACAGAAAGACGACATACATTTCTGAATATGATTCAATTGTAATTTACTACTTATTCCTAGACAGCTGCTACATTTTTTTTTTAATTTAAAACGTACAGGCACATTCAATTTACATTTTTATTATATGTATAGAAAGCTTTATATTTTATGAATTGTGTAGGTAATATCGGTGTCTGCCCACTGTAGTACCACTCAGATGTACGGCAGCATGTAGTTGGTGGAAATTACTAATAAACTATATATATGTAGTCATCATATATGCTATGAGTGTAACGTGTACCAAAAAAAAAACTTTTTCTTTCTTTCATGTGCAGTTTATAAGCGAACATTAAAAATACTAGCCGTCCGAAGAGTCACTACACAGCTTTTTTAGCAACCAATATTCTAATAGATCACTATTGCCATTGTCGAGTAGATGATAATATTAAAAGTTTCTTGCTTCAATGAACTAACACAACAAGATGGTGGTCGTCTTGTTAGAACTTTCCAGGGAGTTTCTGTAACATGTCAGAATCCATGCACCGTGGTAATATTTACCATCAACTTCACTTGTGCACAATAACCTAATTATATTATGTAAAATATCACCATATATTACTAAGTATTGAGTCAAATAACACAAGATCACTACATATTATACAACACAGTACTCTGCTACGTCTGTCTGTTTGTCTGTTCGCAATAAACTCAAAAACTACTGAAAAGATTTTCGTGTGATTTTCACAATAGATAAAATGACTTATGAGGAAGGTTAAGGTATATAAAACCCACTACATGACATTCCTAGATCCCACCATAACCTCCCAATGCACAGTTTCGTATGTATTTAAGTTTTAGAAAAGAGGTTGTATAGGAGCAAACAATTTTCAAACAAAATTGTAATGTGTCATATAGTACCAACATAGTGGCAAACAGTATCTACATAATAAGGAGATTAGCTGAAGCACGTTTTTCACGTTGGTTGTAGTGCAACATATTTAATTTATACTCGCCTATTGATGGTAAAACTTCCACAGTCGTAAATGGTGATCAAAGAACCAAGTGTGACAGAGGCCCAAAACTTGGCTTTTTAATTTTTCCAATTCGTTATTTGTTTCAGTTACAGGACAATGAGAATCAAGGCGTTCAGTTATTTTGTAAGGAATGAAGCAATAGACTATGAACTCGAGTATGGCAGTACTGTTGTTATAGACGCTAATGTTTTTTTTTACAATCTATATGAAAAAAGCCAATTACCATACTCATTTGGATCTGAGAGCAATAGATTTGCATATTTTATAAAAGAACGTCTCATTAATTTTAAAGAAGCTAATCTAAAGTGTTTTTTTGTATTTAGGGGAAGCAGCATGAATATAGAAAAGAAGTACGAAAAGCAAAAAAGAGATGCCAAAGAGTTAGAATCACAAAGGTTAGCTGTTAACGACAAGTTTGTGTTGCCTATCTTTGCCTATAATATCTGCAAGCAAGTACTAGATGATATGAATTTTGATTATGTGAACTGTACTCTGGAAGGCAAGGATTATTGTATAACTTTAGCAAAAACGTTCGACTGTCCTATAATAAGTCAAGATATCAATTTTGCATTGATGAAAGCTGCATATATTCCATGTGACGAGATGGTATTCTACAAACAAACAAATTCCTTTAGGTGTGTTCAATTTAATCTTGATACTACGTTACAAAAGTACGGGTTAAATCACGAGAAACTTATTCTGTTCATTGTACTCACAAGTACCAGTTGCTTTCCAGAAGACCTTTTTAAAAAATTTTACCAAAATAATCGTTTTCCAATTAACCATTATTATAGAATTCAAAGTTTATTTAAATGGTTATCACATCTTACAACGGAACAAGCTTTGGCTAACATTTACAAATATTTGAGCGATGAGGATATAAGTAAATTTATATTAATGGTACAGGAAATATCTAAGAATTAAAAAAAAAACCAGGAAGGAATACCGCTTAACTTATTCCTGTATGGTGACCGCGCTAGATTTATAAGAAATGATCCGATGTGGTTTGAAAAGGGGGTCATGAATAAATTCATAGCAAAACAATACATTGATCTCTATTATAACAATGTATATATATACAACAAAACTATTTATTCACAAGAGAATAAAAACGAGTACCTCCTATCAACAGATATAATCATTTACGCTTACAATCTCCTAACGAATTATACAAAAGAACAATTTTCACTAAATTATAGCACCGGTGAAATTGTTACGTACGTGGACACAAGAAAACTACTATTTCCAAAACCTATATATGAAGCAGATACTTCTGTGTTCGAAAATGGTTGGGATGAAATTAAGAATCTCGAACTATTGGAGCACTTTCTTCTTGAAACAATGAAAGGAATCGAATTGAAATACCTCGAAGAGTTACCAGACGATGCGAAACTTCTGATGATCTCTTTGACTTATTACACAGTCAAGAGTCCAAATGAAACCTTAGATGAGTTATACAGCATCTTACTATCCTATGTAATGCTCGGTATCGTGTTTGAAAATAGAGATGATGTCAATATTACCAAAACGGATTATAAAACTGCAATTGATGTAACTAAAGACTACTTCGAATTGAATGAAGCTGAAATAAAATGTATTTCCGATAGCGAATTAATTTATCCATTAACTGAATTTCAGCATTGTCTTGAAGAAATGAATTATTTAAATGCATTGTGTGGTTATCCATACAAACCCACTATATACAGTAAAACTTATAATGGTACGTTTGTTTTCAAGATATTGCACTCACTAAAGACAAAGTATAACGACAGAGACGATTTCTTAGTAAATGTATTGCAATTGCCTACTACTGTTTACGATTATTTGCTTAAATTTTCTATAATCAATGAACGTCTCATATCTACTATAGTAAAATAAAATCATACGATTATTTTATAGCAAGTTATATTTTGAAATCATGTTTAGAATATCAGAATGTCTCATGTCAGGTGGACATATTAAAAAATAAAAACAAAGTATGCTATAATCTATACAATAATATTATAAAGAGGTAAAGTTTGTGACGTTGTAACTAACTACTGGTCCGATTTGAATAATTCTTTCATTGTTATATAGCTCATTCATCTTAAACGGTTATAGGCCATATATCATCACGCTAAGACTTTTAGGAGCGGAGCATAGATGAAAAATGTTTCAAAATCGGGATGTTTTTTCATTTTGAGAACTACTGCGTATTAGTGTATCTATTCCACGCAAACGAAGTCGCGGGCAGAAGCTACTGATCAATATAACACCAAAGATGTAACTTAGATCTAATCAGTACTAGTAGTTGTCTATTAATCAAAATTCACTCATCCTAAGGATTACAAAGTTTTGCTTCTCGTTTTAATATGTAGATATTATTATAAGTATTTGTTTATATTTTGTAAACGTAAGACTCATGTATAACAAAATTAGATCTATTTTATAAATTATTTTATTGATTACACTAATATTCACCAATAGCTACTGAACAAAAAATAAATAAAGAAAGAACATCGATTCAAAAACAGAAGAAAAAGGTTCGGAACTTTTGTGTATCTATCTTATCTATTGATGATGAATTCAGTTTAGTTTTAAGTGCGCTTAAGAGTTTGTTATTATATTACCCACAAATATTTTCCTTTGTAGTACGAAAATGGCAACGATTCTCAAATTGCTACTGTTTCTAAATAATGGCGGATTAATTTTGTTACTTTACGTAAGCTGCGAGCGTGTACAAACTACCTCACTATGCAATTGTTTCTTTTTTATTTTATTTTTGAATACACGTAACATATTCGATGTTATAAAGACAATTATAATTTTCCCAAATTATTTTATCTAAAAAATTAAAGCTTTTCAATATTTGTTAAATAAAAATATAAAGAAAATTGATGTACAAACAAAGGAGATATACTTTACTAAACTGTTTTATTTTGATGTATATAAAAATTACTAGGTTGAGAAATAATATTATATTAGAATCAAAGTCAAATACAATAGTTTGGTGCAGCTGAAAATATATAGAACCATAGGTAGCAAATCTCTAGGAAGTACGCTCTAAAGTCTGTTCTAGTAGAGCCGTGTTTTAGTTTTCCGATTGACAGTGTGTCTAATATGTTTCAATTCGACTTCTTATGACAACAAAAACACAGATCGGTACGTTATCATAAAACAGATGCTCAATTATTTAAATATTTCGCTCAGAATAACGCTTTAAAGGTAACAATTAAACCATGACTAGGCAATGGTGTGACAAATAAAGCAGCTTTTAAATTATAATATCATTGTAATTATGTATTTAGACGGAGAGTTACAATTATTAAATTAATAATAAGCCATAGGTACGCTATTTGTAATGCTTATTAAGTGTTAAGAATAAAATATATGAAAATATATATGAATTTTTCGTTTGTTTTTTTATCCATAATTCTGACGATAATATTACTTGAATATTCAAGTTCCTGATTATTTCGTTGTCTTTATATACAGAACTAGCTGACGATACCCACCTAGTTTGTTAAGCATTACAAAAACTTAATTAAAGAATTAGACAAGGGTCGGTCGCTGTTTTTAAAATTATTGAAACATTATGTGTAATGAAATAAATTTTACAAATATATTTATTTAATTTAATATAATGGATTTAATTTTATAAATTAAATAAATTGTTCGATACAAAGCGAATTATATATCATCCTTTGATCATAATGATTTCCAATTTCACAATATCTATACTAATATTATAAACAGATAAAATTTGTGACGTTGTGTAGTCGTTGGGGTTAATCTCAGGAACTACTGGTCCGATTTGAAAGATCCTTTCAGTGTTATATAGCTCATTTATCAAGGATGTTTATAGGCTATATATCATCACGCTAAGACCAATAGAAGCAGAGCACCAATAAAAAATGTTTAAAAATCGGGGATTTTTTCCTCGTGAGAGCTTCCGCTGTGTGTAAGTATTAGCCCAAAGTATTTATTCCACGAGAACGAAGTCGCGACCAGAGGCTAGTTATTAATAAATATAATAGTCGATGCTAATTTGCGCTTCCGCAACAAAAAGCGAATCAATTAACAACATACATACATATATACTAATTATACAATATGTAATTAATATAAATATAATAATGAACAATAAATTAATTAAGATATGTTGCAGTTTTACGTGTAATTACAACAATTGATAACACGTGTTCCGCTCCTTCATGGACATCTTCAGATTTTTTTTTCTCGAACTGACTACGCTATTGACCTAGCAAGGTCTTAACAGCTTTACAGGACTACAACATCTTCAGATTTTATTTTTTCCGATCAGAGCACCAAATCCAAGCGCTTGTTTCCATTATGAAATGCTGAATAGAGTTATGAGAAAAATTAGCAAATAATTTTGTAGATGGTAGAGTCAAGCTAAACCTATAACTTCAGCATAAATGGTTTGGTTCGAGCGGGGTACAACCACCCGACCTACAGAAACACCCACGTGAAGTAACAGTGGTTGTATTGTTGCGTTTCGTTCGGTCAGTGACAACGCGAGAATTCCACTTCCAGCATTCCTCTCCTTTCCCCAGCAACACAGGCTGGCAATCCACTTGCGACTCCCCTGGTGTTGATGGTATCTATTGACGATGGTGATCACTTAACATCAGGTGAGCTACCTGTTCGTTTGCCTGCTATGATATAGAAAACAAAGCAAATAATTTTTCGTTTGTTAATCTATACTAATATTATAAAGAGGTAAAGTTGTCGAGTTTGTCACGTAGTGATGTTGTGACGTTGTAATGGGTTATCTCAGTACTTAACTACTGGTCCGATTTGAATAATTCTTTTAATATTATATAGCTCATTCATCGAGGATGGTTATAGGCTCATATATATCTTATATGTCATCATGCTAAGCTCAATGGGAGCGGAGAACGAATGAAGAGTTGTCTAAAAATCGGGGTTTTTTTCCTCTTGGCAGCTTCCGCTGGGTGTTAGCGTTAGCCCAAAGTATTTATTCCACGCAAACGAAGTCGCACTCAGAGGCTAGTAATATAATATATGTAAACAGGTATTTTGAGATGTTGTTTATGCTAATATAATACCTATATTGGTCCAATTATATAGTTCGATGACGTCAGGCATTTAATATAAATGTAAAGATATTTCACGTATCATTTCAATAAATAACGTCCAAAATATGGCACATTTCAAATTACATGTAACAAGAAAAAAGTTGTATAAAAACAATACAAGTCTTTGACTTTAATTAAGCAACTGTAAATTAAAACACCGCAAAATATATCCGATTTGCTTAGACATTTATGGAGGCTCCTTTGTATAAATACGCGGAGCAAATCGACACGGAATGCAATTTTTCGATAATAAACATATGGAGTTGTTGAGGCGTGTATGCTTGGTACACATACACGTTTCAACGACTCATACATATATGAATAGTTAGCTAGATTAGCTAAGATAGGTCGCGATTTTACATGCAACAGCCAAGCCGAGGTGTGCCGTGCACCCTTGAGCTGGTTGCCAAAATAAAATCGGCTGAATGCCTTAAGCGCTCGCCTTAGCAGTCCGGTGAAGCTGTTAAGACCTTGCTAGGTCAATAGCGTAATCAGTTCGAGAAAAGAAAATGTTTACACATACCTACGGTATTGTGTTCGGTTATAATTATGATGTAGGTATAGTTACGTCGATTCTCGGTAACAGTACATAATGCACTCTTTGTTCTCATAACATGTCTGCTTATGTCTTACGATAAATAGTAGCTTACCTATAGCGTGGTCCGCATTAAATTACAATAAAAAAAACTTCATATCAACAAAACAATGCGCGCCCACTAGTTCGACTTTTGAGTCATAGCCATCATAAAAGCTTCCTTCAAGTAGATACAATTAGGCGTTCCAAATTTGATTTGATACCAATTTTGATGGAAACAACAATTCTGCCTTAGTATGCCTACTAATTTATCTATCAATATCCATCTATTATACACACAGATCAAAGATAAAATTAAGACGAGATTATGTACCAATATGATAAAAACAATATTACGAACATATTCTGTTGAAAAGGTAATTTAGTTTGGTGAAAGTAACCAATAGTAATATTTATGCCGAAGTCTAAAAAATCAAAGAAAGCCTTATCACCCCCAAGTACTAATATAATAAAACGAGTAAAATAATTTATTGTACTTTCTAATGCCTTTTGAAAATATGTTTTACAACACGACATCTCCAACACGACCTATTTATATTAATTCTATAAATTAAATTACTACAAATTAATGCGCTATTCTTGCATTCCTCTAAATTCTTGCCTGGGCAAACGCCAAACCAATACATAATTTTGGGAAGTCCCTGTTAACGAGTTACAATCTTTGCGTACTTACACCCTTAGACGAGTCCAATTGTTTCTGGTCTGGTTAATTATTCAAACACTAAGTACATAATTGTTTTAATACTGAAATAAAAATAAAAGAAAAATATTCTAAAACGTCGCGAATATTGTAATGTCCGTAAAGAGGGCTACAAATAAAATTGTCATATAGATAATTATACATTGTTAAGAACTATTATTACCTGACGAATTTTTTTTCGTATATGCTACGAGAAAACACTTCAGTTTTTGAAATTATATTTAATAACACTGTCATATTGTAGTCATTTTTTACAAAATAAATATTTTATTTTTCCATCATACCCGTTTTCAAAAGATAATACAGATAATATTTGTTAAGTAACAATACTTATTTGTGGCAACTCAGTATCATCAAATCATGTGAATTCCCGATACATATTTTATGATCACCGTGACTGATGCAACAGGTTATAAAAATATAGCACTGTTGCCAGATTAAATATTTTCCTGGAGAAAATGGGAAAATAATTTTTTAGGGTAATTTATGAAGTGAAAAATAGACAGAAATATTTTTTTTTTTAAAACATATTTCTATATAGAATTATACCAATATATATTCAATATCAAATCGGATATGTCGTCATCAGTTTTGGTATGACAATATGAGTCTTTATAGTATATTTCTTGATTATTATTACAACAATATAATCATGTGCCACTATTTAGAAACAGTTATTTACAAAATTCATAATCATAATAGGAGCAGATATATCTTTTAAAGCTACTTTACAATTTGGACTCTTTAAAAAATTAGATAAAAGAAAAACATTTGCTTTACTACATATTTTTTCACTAAAATAACACTGGATACACGTTTCATTTATTTCTATATAATCTATTTGCTTGTCTTTCCATGGACATAGGTTTTAATTCTAAATTAGTAGCGCTGGCCTTGTTCAAATGGCTTTGTTCAAATCGTTTTATTCGTCTTTTCTATTGCAATTCCAGTTCATTTAAAGGCACAGTTTTTTCAAAAATATCACGTTACATCATATTTATAATTTTTATTTCAAATTTATAGGCCGTACCGTTTGACCATAAACTTGACTGATATTATATTCCCATGGGGCCTGAGATTAGAAATACGCTTAGTTTACAGAATGACTTGTCTGAAGTGCAATTGCCAGAATATGCTGTAGAGTACTTGGTGACCGATTTTCAAGCCAAAATAATTAAACACAATAGTTTTATCATGATATTTTTATTTACTGATCGTTCTAGCTTATCACTGCTTTGATCCTTATTTCGTTTCTTTTAAGTTTTGTTAAATAGAGCAAAGTATTATTCGCATTTATTATAGCCTGTGTAAAAACTTATGTGTAAAAATTTCACAAGAACTGGTCTAGTCTTTTTTTATTTAATTCTGGACATACAAATATATGTGTCACATTTCTAATAATCTTCTTTTCAACACAATATTGTATTAAAAATATATTTATGAATAAATCTAAAGATTTACAAAAGCAATAAATATATTAAGGGCTTGTCTTAAATTTAGGGGAAATTGTAAATAAGCACCTGGTAACAATTATATAGTTTGACCACTCAATTGTTCTTCCCCAAACTTCATTCTAAAGTAACTATGTTTCGTTTGTACGTAGTTTTGTGAGTAATGTGATTAACTGATTAGTTTGCCTAAGTTTACCAGCTTATAGTCAAGGTTTTGTAAACTTCAATTTAAATCTTTAGTGCCTCCGTTCTGTACATTAGTTGTTAACTGCGAAAAGACACAGGTATGTATATATTATTATTTTACGAGATTACGATATGGCTAATGGCTCTCTCTACAAAAGAATAATAATGCCAGTCGTGAACATTTAAAAACTTTTTATTTCTTTTTTACTATCCTTTGTCTGCAGATTTGCTTGAATTAGTGTAAGTTCATCTCCCAATTTTGTTTCACTGAAAATGTAGATACGAAATACAGTGTTTGGTTTAGTATTTAAGAGTAACAAATAAACATATTCATAGCCTTGTTTATAAAATTAATTAAGGAATTAGAATTTTCCCTCAGTACCAACTTATTATACTCTTTGCTCAGTACCTACGTGTAGTTTTTCTTGTGTAACGATTCTACCATTCAACTCTCACTACAAGCCGCATTAAAGAACTTCACCCCAAATTATATTTTAGTACAGTGACTGATTCTAACAATTCGTTTTTAATTTTAATAAGTCTGGATATAGGTGTGCAGAAAACATAATTACTTACTTAGGCATAAATATGTATAATTATTAGAACACTAGCTGACCCGCGCACCTTCGTCTGCGCCAAGTCGGTTATTACCGGTTCCAACTTTATTTTCAGAAGCGAAAAACCTTAAAAAGCCTTGACCCGACTATAGCGATACCTACCGGGTCCAATTGTGAATCCAGACTGTCTTATATATATACTAGCTGACCCGCGCACCTTCGTCTGCGCCAAGTCGGTTATTACCGGTTCCAATTTTATTTTCAGAAGCGAAAAACCTTAAAAAGCCTTGACCCCGATTATAGCGATACCTACCGGGTCCAATTGTGAATCCAGACTGTCTTATATATATATTGACAAAAAAAGTCTTACCGGTATCCCCTAGGTTGCTTCTTTGGCCCTCACATACGCCATAATTTTTATTTCCCATTATCTTTTAACACTTACAGCCATTATGTATTAAATAAACATACATTTACATAATAATTACTGTTACTTATTGTGTTATGTTAAAGTTTAATTTTCGTAAAACATATACAATTAGGCAGAATATCGACAAAAGAAGATAATATGCCTTAGTTAGAATTAGACAAACGTACTACTCTGTTAGGTAAAATATCAAACAATACACTAAATTAGGGCCATTAAAAGAAATTTGCTCTAGAGTGCATTTATCCAACTCAAATTCTGATATTGAGTTGTCCCTGATTCAGAGCTTTGCCAGATGGCCTGAAGAGCACACCTCTACTGATAGATCCTTAGCCTACAGACTATATAGCATATACAGAATATATAGTATCAGCAAACTCGCAACACTCACGAATCTTATAAAGCCATGACATACCCGGTATGTTATCCTAAATGGAAGCATATGAGATGCCAGTAATTTGGTTATATACATTCCAGTTTGTTGTTGTTCAGCAGTTGTTGCAAGCAGATCAGTCTTATTTAGAGAAATCCTGAACATAGGTTTTATAGTGATCTAAATATCGTCTGTATAATTTCTTTAGCAAGAAGACCAACAGCTTCAGTACCCTAGATCTCATTATGTTCTGGTATCCATGTCAGAACTACATAAATTCCTTAATAAAGTCATTGATTCAAATGAAATTTGTAAGTATGATAACTGGGAACTTTGCTTTAGAAAAAGTCGGACTATGCTCAATATTTTGTAAGCAATTTAGAGAAAATGTCAATAGGATAGTTTGTTCTCATTTATGGGATAGTAGATATTTGATAACTTCTATTATAGCAACTACTTCAGGTGTGTAAGTAGAAGATAAAGAAGAATATCTATTACCTCTTTATATTATTAGTGCAGATAAAAACGATATACATATGTCTCACATTGTCATATAAATAAATATATTATTGCGAGCATACGGCTACACGAATGTTACTGCCGAATGTCGCGAAATAAAAAAAGTTAGAAACTTAGAGTAAATGATTTTGATCTAATGTAGTTAATTGGGAAGCTGAGAGGTTCAATGTTAATTATATTTAATTGAAATATGGCAAAATAATATCGAAATATAGTGTCAAAAAATATATAAAAAGTTCCATAATAATAAGTATTTTAGTACCTGCCAAAATACAAAAAATAAAAAACAAAATGCAACGTTGAGAAAGATTTTTAGAAACTGCCTGAAATTATTAATATTAGTAACGTATTTCAGCTAATGAGCATTAAAACTGAATCCATATAAATAATTTTTGAATTATCCTATTGTACGTCACAATTATTTTAGAAGACATAATGAGTATCCTGGGCTTCAGTTCTGTTATATCCCAAAGAGTTTTCGATTAAAACTTCCTTTGCGACTTGACTCCTACATTTCCATCATTTACATAAAACCTTGACATATTATACACCAAAACGCTCCTTGCCAATGAATTTATTCACTGATGGCCGCATGAAGATTCGTTGATAAATATTTTTATCGTTAAACACATTAGGAGTTGAGTAAGTATAAGAAAATGCCTGCAAAATAGATTTTGATCTATTTCACTCAACAGTTTCACTCAATCCATGCGGGCGAATCAGCGAGTGACAACTAATTTCTTATAATTTAAAATCAGTCGGACTATATTTTGTACGCACTGCGTTGTGATACACAACAAATGCAAAATAAACCTAATTGGTTTAGTAAATTTGCAGTCCGGTATAGCTGTTAAGACCTTGCTGGGTCAAGAACGTAGTCAAATCGAGAAAAAAAAATTAGTAAATGATTCACGTATGTATGAAAGAAACTTGGTTAAGACGAACCTAGCGCCATCTATTATGAAGTAACAATTTCGTTTTTTTTGAAGTACAAATGACCGTTGAATCATTTGGAAATATCCAAATAATTAAAAAAGTACTAAAATCTACTACTGGGAGGGTAAGGTCAGGAAGATGTAAATTTGAGATCATATGTATGATTGATGGCAAATAACAAAAAAAAACACATACTATATAAAATCTGGATAGGGACATCCTAATTACCTACAGGCATAAAATCTACTTTACGACCTATTGTCATACCTACCAAATATACCTTAATTTTTTTATAAAAATCGGTCTAGCCGTTTTGGAATACTTCGAACACAAACACGGTAGATAAAAATGTGCATGAAATGTATTTAAGTTGATAATTATCAACACTGTTATACCTCTAAATAGCTTTAGAATTTTGTGTCACCTTTTTTTAGAACATATAATGAGTATAGTGGGATATCCTTAAAATATATGCCCTTACAGACCTTTTTGTAGATCTATATTGTCTCTGTTGTTTCATTATTTACACCTGGCTAAAAACAAAAAGAAAAATCTGTCATGTCATTGTCATTATATTAAGTTGTCAATACATTTTGCAATAGACGTTTCTTTCTTTTATTTTAACCTATACATACAAAAGTAAACCTTATTACGTTTACCCAGCATACATTTTTATTTCTCAAAAGGGTTAAGAAGTGTTTCCTATGAAAGTTCCCTAGCGGTTTGACTTTTTCCGACATGTCCAACAATTATCGTTATATTTTAATCGATCTATATGAGACCTTCACAAATTTATATACTAAAACGTTCCTCATGATTTGCTTTATCCACTGGCGAAAACCGAATGAAGATCCGTATAGTAGTTCTTGAGTTTATCGCGAACAGACAGACGCGGCGGGGGACTTTGTTTTATACTATGTCCACTGGCGAAAACCGAATGAAGATCCGTACAGTAGTTCTTGAGTTTATCGCGAACAGACAGACAGACGCGGCGGGGGACTTTGTTTTATACTATGTAATAATAATGATAACACCAATACAATTAAATGACAATTTCAAATACTTGATGTAATAATAATAATAATAATATTTTACCGCACGCAAATCTCCACAAATCAGGTAACCAAATCACGCTTGAGAATATTGCGTCGACTTTGACGAGCGTTATTTATTGTTAAATATTTAAAACTGCTTACAGATAGATACGGACTTTTGTATTTAGATCTGTTAATTAATGCAAATGATTAATGCAAAATTGGAAGATAGAAATTTTTCTAATAACATATTACTTAAAATCTTTTGTGAACTATAACGTTTATTTGTAATTTCTTGATATAATTATTTCCTTTTTTTTTCTCGAACTGAAAACGGTATTGACCTAACAAGGTCTTAACAGCTTCACCGGACTCCTAACGCCAGCGTTTAAGGCACTCCGCCGATTTTATTTTTGGCAACTAGCTCACATCGGCTTGACTGTTGCCTGTTGCATGCAAAATCGCGACCTATTTTAGCTAACCTAGCTAACTATTCAGATATGTATGAGTTGTTGAAACGTATATGTGTACCAAGCATATACGCCTCAACAACTCCTCCATATATTTATTATCGGAAATTATTTACATATAATATACTAGCTGTACCCAACTTCGTCCGCGTGGAATGTATATCTGTTATGCTTGTAATCTGATTCTTGAGATAAAGCATGGTACTCAAAACAACAGTTAACCGTGTTTCGCACACCTATTTAGTTTTGTAATAACAGCCTGCTTTTTTGTGTGCCAAACTATGGAAGTCAAAGCAATTACTATTTACTCATATTTCCCTAAAATAATTTAGTAACACAAAAATAATTAATAAGTATCAAATTATTGCCAGTTTATATCAATTCTATACAATAGTTTATAGTTATGTAAAAAATTGATCTTAATATGGAGGCGCTATACTGGTGTTAATGTTCCGGTGGCGTTCTAGTTTCGTCTCTCGTTTGTGTTGTAGCGGTTCCGGGTGTAGTCAATAACATATGTTCATATTTGTATTACTAAATTCCCTTTCTTTTCTTTCAGATACTCAGAACAATGAGAATCAAAGCGTTCAGTTATTTCGTAAAAAATGAAGCAAAACCCTACGAACTCCGAGATACTACTGTTATCATAGATGCTCATAATTATTTTTACAATCTGTATGAAGAAAAGCGATTACAGTTTTCGTTTGGATGTGAGAGTAATAGATTTGCCAATGTATTAAAAGAACATCTGAGCAATTTTAAAAAAGCTAATATAAAGTGCTTATTCATATTCAAAGGTGGCAATAAGGACTTAGAAAAATCATTCAAAAAACAAAGGACATATACACCCGATCCAAAACGTGTCGGTAAAGAATTTGTACTACCTATATTTGCATATAATATCTGTAAGCAGGTTTTAGACGAAATGAATTTTAATTATGTGAACTGTCCATTAGATGCTAAAGACTACTGTATTACTTATGCGAAAAGAATGTGCTGTCCTTTAATTAGCCAAGATGCGGAGTACGCATTATCAACCGTTTCATACATTCCTCATAAAGAAATGGTATTCGAGAAACAAACGGATTCGTTCAAGTGTTTAAATTTTAATGTAGATATTATGTTTAAAAAGTACAGGTTAAATGAAGATAAACTTGTGTTGTTTATTGTACTCACTGATACGGATCATTTTCCAGAAAACTTTTTTAATTCATTCTTCCAACGTAATCATATTCCAATGAATCCTTACGATCGAATTACTTACTTATGCCAATGGTTATCACGTCGACCAAAAGAAGAAGCTATGCGAAATATTTTCCAATGTATAGACCACAATGATCGTACTGAAATTAGACAAAAGATAATAAGAATATCTGGCCACCTTAGGCGGAGACAAAAAGGAATACCAAGTGATTTGTTCTTATGTGATGATCGTACAAGAATTGTAAGAAATGATCCACAATGGTTTGAAAAGGGAGTCATGAATAAATTCATAGCAAAACAATACATTGATCTCTATTATAACAATGTATATATATACAACAAAACTATTTATTCACAAGAGAATAAAAACGAGTACCTCCTATCAACAGATATAATCATTTACGCTTACAATCTCCTAACGAATTATACAAAAGAACAATTTTCACTAAATTATAGCACCGGTGAAATTGTTACGTACGTGGACACAAGAAAATTACCATTCCCAAAACCTATATATGAAGCAGATACTTCTGTGTTCGAAAATGGTTGGGATGAAATTAAGAATCTCGGACTATTGGAGAACTTTCTTCTTGGAACCATGAAAGGAATCGAACTGAAATACCTCGAAGAGTTACCAGACGATGCGAAACTTCTAATGATCTCTTTGACTTATTACACAGTCAAGAGTCCAAATGAAACCTTAGATGAGTTATACAGCATCTTACTATCCTATGTAATGCTCGGTATCGTGTTTGAAGATAGAGATGATGTCAATATTACCAAAACTGATTATAAAACAGCAATTAATGTAACTAAAGACTACTTCGAATTGAATGAAGCTGAAATAAAATGTATCTCTGATAGCGAATTGATTTATCCTTTAATTGAATTTGAACATTGTCTTGAAGAATTGAATTATTTAAATGCATTGTGCGGTTATCCATACAAACCCACTATATACAGTAAAACTTACAATGGTACGTTTGTTTATAAGATACTGCACTCGTTAAAGACAAAGGACCTGGATAGGGAGGATTTCTTTGTAAATATTTTGGGATTACCTACAACTGTTTATGACTACTTGCAAAATCTTTCTGTAATTCATGAAAGGCTCATAATTTTTATCGAAAATTAAATTTTCAATTTGTAACATCTATATTACTAGTAATCTATACTTATGTATGTATATATATACGTGGGACACCAGGTAGGAACGAAGTTCCTTCGGCTAATGTAGAATCGATACAATTTGCAAAAAAAAATCGTGCTCAATTTTATGTAATCATAATTCAAATTATCAATTAAAATAACAAAATATGTCTCTTTATTTTTGTGACAACATAAAATTACATAGAAATAGAAATTGTTACAAAAAAGTAGAAAGGGCTTGGTATTATACAATACTCGCTTGTGTATACGACTGTCGCGCCTGCGCACGTCTTATTTAACGGTTTTATTGTACGCACTTTTCGTTACAGTTTTACTATCACATTTTTTTCAGTTCGGTCGCGCAGCAAAATCTCTGTCTCCTCCAAGCCTGCCGTAAGGAACTTCGTTCCAATAATGTAGATGTGTATATATATATATATACCACATGTTAGTTATGTGCATTTCAAAAAACCGAAAATTAATAACTAATTTCACTATGATACACATATATAAGAACAATGGTAGACATGTACGACAGTCCTTTCATGAAGGATATCTGTTATTATACAATAGTATGATATTCATCTTTTCATCCTATTTTATATTCATTTGTATAAAAGCACATATTTAATATAGTTCGTTTTAATTTACTACTAATTTATGTATTACTGTATAATTTGTTTTTGTTTATGCAGACCCTTGTTGTCTTGTAAAGAAATAAATAAATAGTATGTGTGTGTGTATCTTAGTGCAATTAGTTATTAATTTTCGTTTTTTTTTTAAATGCACATAACTAACATGCATGTGGTATGAAAATTAAAATTCAATTTATAAAGCTAAAGCTTGTCAATAGCTGCTAAAAATAAAGATAACATAAAGTAAATTTTCAAAAAAAAGTATTAACCGACTTCAAGTGTACATATTTATACATTATATATAGTGTACATAATTTTTTTTTCTAAAACATGCGGGTCACCTGATGGTAAGTGATCACCGTCGCCCATGGATACCTGCAACATGAGAGGAATTACAGATGCGTTGCCGGCCCTTAAGAAAGGAGTAGGCTTGTTTCTTGAAAGTTATGTTACTTTGTCACGGATCCCATAATCAGAACCTAACCAAACTCTCATCAAACTACCCTTGAAGAACATCCTTTGCAATAAAAAAGGAATCATCGAAATCGGTTGGCATGATATTAAGTTATTCGTCTATTTGTCGTATACACACCAAATGCAAATTTAACACTTATACGGTTTTGCACTGGATGCCGTTGACAGAACTAGACAAAAAATGGGACCACACGGGAAGCACTAGCTTTCAAATAAAAAAAGAATCATCAAAATCGGTTCAGCCAGTCCAAAGTTATGAGGTAACAAACATAAAAAAAAAAAAACATACAGACGAATTGATAACCTCCTCCTTTTTTTGAAGTCGGTTAAAAATCGGTTAATAAAGAGAGGAAACAAATGTAGCGAACTGTTTTATCTTGGTATACATTAACATTAGTGGCGCAAGAGATAAAATCGAATAAAATAGTTCGGAGCGGCTGAAAAATACTCAGATACATAAGTAACGTAATATTCTCTAAAGTATTTGTGTTAGTAGCGTAGTATATCTAAGATTTCCGATTGTTGATGTCTCAAACATGTTTCAATTAAATTTCTCATGACAATGAGATCACATGTCGAAAACACATTTCGGCACTCTGTCATAAAACAAATGTTTAAATTATCTAAATATATCACAAAGTAATGCTTTTAAAACTATGTAAATCATAAGTAATGTAACCATAAAGGCGTAGATAACATTATTAAGTATAAAAGAAAGCCTGTTAAATACTGTAAAACGTATTAAGTATTAGAATTAAAAGTGATATTAATGCTAACATTTGTTTTTAATCCAGAAACCTGGTAATAATTGTTTACATATCCAAGTTCCTGCTTACTCCCTTCTGTCTTTACATACAGTATTTTAGGTACTAGTTTATGATACTCGCTTACTTCGTTGGGCACTACAAAAACCTTTTATTTGAAGAATAAAAGTGTTTCGGCTAAAATAGTCAAGCAATATGCACAACAGTATTATCCATCCTTTTTTTAAATCCGTCAAGTGCCATATATCCTCTCGCAAAACCCCCTCACCGGTGCTTAAGTCGGTCCGAATAAATAATAGCTACGGCTCACATCTCTGTGATCGAATAACAATGATTAATTGTTTTATAAATGCTAATAATAATAAGAGATTAATAATGAAAGGAGCGAATCAAAGTGCTAGTGAATGAAGGCCTCCTACGACCGTGTCCATAGCCCAAAGGTGAGTCCTGTTATTTCCTACCTACCGTTGTGCATTCTCAGCGTTCACCAGGAAAGCATCCCACCGAATTATTAAATCTTTTTATCCCAATAACAACCAGCGTCAACAAAAAGTGTGCACATGCATTCTGACTCCAGATCAGAAGGTTGCGTGTTCAAATCACGTCGGGGTCACCAATATGTGGGATGTAAGTATGTAGAAAGTTTCCTCCACATGAAATGTGTAGGGCATTAAAAACTACAACAAGTTATACTTCTTTGGCTTGAGAAGATAAAAATCTTTTCAAAAATTTTATCTTTCGCCTTATTCTACGTTTGTAGAAAAAACGACACTAACAATAGAAAAAAGGTATTTAATACATTGAAAGTTTTAATACAAAGAAACAAAATGTACACAATATTTAACTCCAGGGAGTCGTTTTTCGTGGTGGTGTGCGCGCGCTTCGTAAAAATTTTTCTCTCATCATTTTCCCTAACGCGACAAAAGAAGAATAACTTTAAAATAAAAAAGGAAGGGTGCATCGCTGTTAACTACTTTACGCATATAAAATAGCCTAAGTTCATCATAGTATTTACAGAAAACCGACGTGAAGTAACAGTACTTGCATTGTTGCGTTTCGTTCGGTCAATGAGAGCGTCTGAGGCCCACCTCCCTTCCCCTCACCCATTCTCTATCATAGACAGGCTAGCAACGCACTTTTAACTTCCCTGCTAGTGTCTATGTACGATGGTGATCACTTAACTTCAGGGGACCCACCTATGTTTGCCTCCTACGATACATGTAAAAAAGTAATTACCAAAGAAAGCTTATTGTTTCATCAGAGTAAATATCTATACTAATATTATAGAGAGGTAAAGTTTGTGACGTTGTAGGGGGTAATCTCAGGAAGTACTGGTTCGATTTGAAAAATTCTTTCAATATTATATAACTTATTTATCGAGGATGGTTATGGACTATATCATGCTAAGACCAATAGGAGCGAAGCAAAAATGAAAAATGTTTAAAAAACAGTTTTTTTCGTCTTGAGAGCTTCCGCTGGATGTTAGCGTTAGCCCAAAGTAACTATTTCATGCGAACGAATATTTCTAAACTTAATCGATGTTATTACAAAAAAGTTAAATACTTATTGAATACTTGCTTTATAAAAGTTTGGGCACTTACGTATTTAATGCACCACGCTCGTATTTAACTTTTAATAAAACAGTAAAGGTTTTATAGTTTGACCAATCTCACGTGATGTTAAATGATAATGTAGTCAAGATGGTGAAAACGATAAGGCTAGAGGAGGACTGGTTCCCAAGAGCAAGTGCTTGGCGATAGATTTTCGACTTGGAATTGGTAGCTAGCCAAAAGGTCTTGGTGGCCCTTTTTTACATGGGAAAATCCCTACAGATACCCACCCTAACCGGGTAGTTAAGGGTGAGGTATGTCCGACTTGCATGGACTAAAACCCTATGGTGCCTTCAATCACCTGTAAGCCGGGGAGCAGAAACTAACGAACTGGCACTGAAACTACTCCCCGGCAGGTGTTGGCCCATCATTAGGGGCCTCGTCGCAGTCGATGGGTTAGAATCGTAGCCCTCTCAGGGGAGGATGAGATTTGCCCTCCCCGACGTTTGTGAGAGGCGCAGCGGCAAAATGCGCTTTAATCACACGAGCCTGTGTAGATATTCTGCCCGCAGGCCCTTTTGGTAAAGACCCTACCACAAAGCTATAATTTCATACCGATGTTTCCCTTCACCGAAAGCTTCAACTCAGTTGCTAGGGTTAAGTAAAATATGCCGCTATTCAACACCCTTCTACTTATAAATTATCTCCAGACGGCAAACTAACACATTATGGGGAAGCCCCCACTCACGTGTTACAGTATGCGGATACACCCTTACACGAGTCTATTTGGTTTTGCCATATAGTTAACAATGTTAAAATTCCAAGTAAATAATCAATCATAATATACCAAAATAGAAGAAATCTATCTTAATGCATGTCTCAGAGATCCTAAGGTACGTAAAACTTACAACAAATAAAATTGTTACGAGTTATGATAATAGTCCTAAGAACTATTGTCTAGCACTTTTAATTCGTATATGCTATGATATGTTGCCTTTGGGCCGTATACATTGCTATGCAGATGATAGTACCATCCATGAGTTATATTACAGAAAGCCTTCTTGCGGTCGGGTAGAACACGCTGTTCTACCGTCTCTATCATGGCGAGTGTTCTGCAGAGTTTTTCAATTTAATCCCTTCCTCTCCTTTTCACAACCGAACCACGCGCGCTGGTTTACGGAGCCACAGTTTTACGGTAAACCCTATCTAGGAACCAACTAAAAAGTTCGCAACATCCTACCTTTGCCGTACCGTTAAGCTGTGGAACAATTTCCCGGCTAGTGTGTTCCCTCCTTCCTATAATATGGGATCCTTCAAGCGTAACTTGAAGATGCATTTACGCAGGCCGGCATGACAGTGACGATCGACGAAGGATAACGTATCTCTCGGCAGTCACCGTTGTTTCTGGATTGCACTGTGCTTACCATCAGGCACAGTGCAGTCACTTTGCCTACTATAAAAAAATTCTACAAATATAATTTTCAATTATTCAAATATTTACTGCCTAAAAAAATTATATTGAAACAATTAATAAAAACGTCATTTTATATTAATATTTAGGAAATAAATAGATTTGTTCATGTACTTGAAAATATTATACAGATAATATTTTTACGTACAATATTTAACTGTGGCAACTCAGTATAATCAAACGCTGTGAATTCCCAATATATATTTCACGAGCGCCATGGCGCGGCGCGGGCGTCGGGCGCGGCGATGCAACAGGGTATAAAAATAGACACTGTTGCCAGATTAGGATATTTCCCAGGAGAGTATAAGGAATTAAAAAGTATTGAATAATTTATGAAGTGAAAAATAATTTAGAATATATTTATTTTTACAAGGATTATGTAAAATTATACTGTTGTATATTTGGTATCAAATTTAACATGACGTGATGAGTTTGGATGTGACACTATGAGTTATAATAATATGCTTCTTGATTATTACAAAAATAAATTATGAAAAATAGAACATCTTGAAAAAATTCTAAGTCTTACAAAAAAATTGAGCCGTCACGGGACGCCTGGCATATGTAAAAAATCGTAATTGCTTTGTGTAAGTTATATGCATAAAATAACAGATTAAGACAGGAATCAGCTATGGCATAATCAAAAGATAAAGCATTACAAATTTGTCCCTTAAAATAATGACTGTTTATTTATTTTATTACATAAATATTCATTTTTATTAAATACATAATACAAATATTTAACTAGGGGCAGGCATATTTGGCGTTATTTGTCAAAGGGCGCTAGGTTGTCGGCGGTCGCGCGTAATATTAGTATAACGAGTGGCCGGCAAAACAGTTTGAACAGTTGTCAAATTAAAACCGGCTGAGTGCCTTAAGCGCTTGCCTTAGTAGTCCGGTGAAGCTGTAAAGACCTTGCTGGGTCAATAGCGAAGTCATTTCGAAAAAAAAACCTCGAAACTAATACAGATGTATAGCCTACAAACTTTTTCAAAAGTACTTCGAAGGATCACAAAAAGTAATGAAGGTCTTTCATCAAACTATTATAATATAATTTTATATACAGTTTGTATAATCCATTCCGCTAATACCAGACTATACAAGTCTTCAACAATACTTTTAAATCTCTTAAAAAATGGTAGAAACTAAATTCCTACTCTTTGTTACCTTCTTTTAATTATATTTTATATACATACTAGCTGATAGCCGCGACTTCGTCTGCGTCGATTATTATCTCAATTGTTGTTTTATATCTCAAAGGGGTTAGCCATCATTTTTGACGAAATGAAATTCTCAGGCAGCTTGACTTCTTATGACACTCTCAACAATTTTCGTTATATTTCAAACAATTTATAAAATATCTTAACAAATTATGTAAACAGATTTTTGTCGTGAATCACTGTATGTATTAAGCTGCATGAAAATCCGCTCAGTCGTTTTTGAGTTTATCACGAACAAACAGACAGACAGACGTGGCAGAAGACTTTGTTTCATAACATGTTGTGGTAGTACATATAAAAAGCCTTAATATATATACATGTATAACGAACAGGTGGGTCACCTGATAAGTGATCACCACCGTCCATAGACACTTGCAACATCAGGAGTGTAGCATTGTTGGGGGAGTGAGGAGGGAGGAAGGCAAGAGAAGAGGGAAAGGTGGGCCTCCGGCGCTCTCACTGACAGAACGAAACGCAACAATACAAGCACTGTTACTTCATGTCGGTTTTCTGTGAGTGGG
Organism: Antheraea mylitta; assembly: GCA_014332785.1. Classification (NCBI taxonomy): domain Eukaryota; kingdom Metazoa; phylum Arthropoda; class Insecta; order Lepidoptera; family Saturniidae; genus Antheraea; species Antheraea mylitta. Next base: position 2,866,453 of record JACEII010000055.1, on the reverse strand, counting down.
TAATACTACTCCGGGCGAGTTACCCACTCATGCTGAAGCCAGTAATAACTTTAATTAAAGAAAAAATTATTTTATATATGAATTTCCTAGACTTTATAAACGATACAAATTATCAACTATACCTTTTGAAATTATAATTTGTTTATATATACAGAGAAAAAAATACTACATGAAAATAATTACTACGTACAATATACGGAAATGTAAGTAAAATTATAATAACATTGGTGGCAACTCAGTATCATTTAACGCTGTGAATTCCCGAAGTAATTCCCTGGGACATTATGCTTGTATATAAAAGTCCATACAAGATTAAACACGCTTCTACGCGTAGTAATACGCAGAGTCCCAGCCCAGATTTCCGTGGATGATATCCACGAAGACCTCAGGGAACAGAGGTTCCCGGTCCGTGAAGTCCACCGCATGCGTTCTGCGCGCAATCGTACGCCCTACGATATGGTGCTCGTTATTCTCGAGCGCAATGTCGAGGGCAAAAAAATCTTCAATATCTCGACCCTCTGCGGCCTCTCCGGCGTCACCGTTGAGCCGCCGCGTAAGACGTCCGTACCCTCGCAGTGTCACAACTGCCAGGAATACGGACACTCCGCACTTAACTGCTACCTGAAGCCCAGGTGCGTTAAGTGCCTAGGCGAGCACTCCACTTCGAAGTGCTCGCGCACCAAAGACTCGCCCGATCCTCCGAGTTGCGTCTTGTGCCGCGGCGTGGGTCATACCGCGAATTATCGCGGTTGTCCCCGCGCCCCGCGTACAAGACAGCCCCG
>JACEII010000055.1:2805969-2865661 GCA_014332785.1 Antheraea mylitta | reverse complement strand
ATTACATGTTGTGTTCTTGTATCATGCAATTTTAATTGCATGATCCAAGAATGGATACATGTATAGCTTAGCATAGTTTAGCTAGGTCAGATCGGGTTTTTCAAGGTAACGGCCAAGCCGAGGTGTGCCGTGCACCCTTGAGCTAGTTACCAAAATAAAATCGGCTGAGTGCCTTAAGCGCTCGCCTTAGTAGTCCGGTGAAGCTGTAAAGACCTTGCCAGGTCAATAGCGTAGTCAGTTCGAGAAAAAAAAAAAATAAACACGCTTCAATCGGTCTGCACGCGCTAGGAGTAATTATTTTGTGGTCTGCACTCTGCAGTTCTGTTAGTTCTGTTTTTATACCAGAATTTATTGTTAAATTTTTTAAAGCTACGTTTTTCTTTCTGTGAATTAGTTCAGTGCTACAAAGGAACAGAAAGGTATGTTATTATATTTTATAATACGATATCGCGCGGACGAATGCACTTTAAAATCTATCTATACTAATATTATAAAGAGATAAAGTTTGTGAGTTTGTGACGTTGTGATTTGTGACGTTGTAAGGGGTAATCTCAGAAACTATAGGTCCGATTTGAAAAATTCTTTCATTTTCATATCATATTATATATATCATCACGCTAAGACCAATAGGAGCTGAGCAACAATGAAGAATGTTTAAATATCGGGGTGTTTTTTCCTCTTGAGAGCTTTCGCTTCATATTAGTTAGCCCAAATTAACTATGTCCACGCGAACGAAGTCGCGGGCAGAGGCTAGTGACTAATATTATTGTAACTATCCACCGATAACCATATTAGACCCCCTCGCCAGCGGCTCAAGCCTGGGTCCGTTCCCTCAGCGTGGAGCCATTGAGTGCGCTGCTCGTGTGATACAGTGACACAAAATCTACAAAATCTTACATCACTGCGAGGTTACACATATCACCCCCACACACGTACACGCATACACGCTTACACATGAAAGTGGCAGGGTTCTGTTTCTTTCCCTTATCGAACTGAAATAGTTTAGAAAATTATCCGATACAAATATACAAGAGTTGTTGAGGTATGTATGCTTGGTACACATGTGTGTTCCAAGAACTCATATGTGTATGAATAGTTAGCTTAGGTCAGCTCAGGTTGCGAATTGCACGTATCAGGCAACAGCCCAAACCGAGGTTTACCGTGCACCCTTGAGCTAGTTGTTAAATGAAATCGCCTGAGTGCCCTTAGTGCTCGCCTTAGTTGTCCGATGAAGCTGTTAAGACCTTGCTAGGTCAATAGCGTAGTCAGTACGAGAAAAAAAAATCCACCGACATTTACATCCTACGCATAACGATAATACAAAGCGAATTACACGACTTAGTGCAATATTTCATTCGAGTTTTTGATATTTTTATGTATCTATCTCATAAGTTGCATATTGACGTTGCAATGACTTTCAACTGGAGTATTGTTAAGCACGAGGGGAAAATTAAGTTACTAAATTACTTCTCACCGTGCTGTAGTTTCTTCACGAGATTTTCTTCAGCGAAAACTATTTACACGGCCTTAATATATCGATGGACAACGCGTCCGAACATTATATCACCGAGTCATTATTGCACAACGTAAGTATATTGTTACTAGCGCCCGCGAATTAGTGTCGATTTGTATATTTCCGAATGATTTTCTTATACCTTACTACGGATTACTCTTGTAATCCTTATTCTTCTTAATTAATACAATTGCAATTCACATTATGTATAACAAAGTCATAGCTTGGATGGATAAAGGTTTTATTCCTTTTTTTTTTTCTCGAACTGACTACGCTATTGACCTAGCAAGGTCTTAACAGCTACACCGGACTACTAAGGCGAGCGCTTAAGGCACTCCGCCGATTTTATAATGGCAACCAGCTCAAGGGTGCACGGCACACCTCGGCTTGGCTGTTGCCCGTTGCATGCAAAAATCGCGACCTAACTTAGCTAACCTAGCTAACTATTCATATATGTTTGAGTTGTTGAAACGTATATGTGTACCAAGCATATCCGCCTCAACAACTCCTCCATATATTTTTATCAAAAAATTTGGAGAGTTTTTCAGTTCGATAAGGGAAAAAAATTTAACAAAATTAACCCTTCCACAAAGATGTGTAGCGTGTAGGCGTGCACGTGTGTGGAGGTGATCGTGTAAGTTTTATTCCCTTTTCAGAGGCTTTGAATAAAAGTTTGATTGTATTACTTAATATATGCATTTTTAATACCTATTAATTTATTTTATATTGCAAACTTTACACATCATTTTTACTTATTTCTTTAGAGGATTAGTTAATAATTGTACTATATAAATGAGATTCAAGAATATATAATATATAGATATATAAATGAGATTTTCACGAAGGGACTGAAACGCGCTCTTCAATGTCAGCAGCACAACAGCGATGCCTTTGGTGTTGCAGTTGTTCATAGGCGACGGTAACCACTTACCATCAGGTGGGCCGTCAGCCTGTTTGCTGCCTTTTGGCATAAAAAAAAAGATTCACGGTAAAACGGTATATACGGTAAAAGTATTTGAGAGGTTTTATGCTATCCATAAAATTATATTTCATCGCTAGTTGACGCTATAGCATATAGGTGTAGGTGGTGATTATGTCCTCTTTGACGTGTTCGTCAACAGCGAACCTTGTTAATTTCTGGAATGAGAGCGAATGTGGCTCGAGACACCAGATTTTGTTTTAAATGTACGGTTATAAATGCGCACAATGTAACTGACAATGTAAGTACATTGTCAGTGTAGGTGGTAGACCTACATTGAATCTATTACTCGTTTGAACATGAACGGGTCGGTTCGCACGGGGTAGTACCACCCTCTCACAGAAAACGCTTTGTGAGAGCGCCGGAGGCCCACCTCCCCATTCCCTTCTCCTCTCCTCTCTTCTACTCTCCCCTTACCTCCTTCCCCATCATTCTAAACACAGGCTGACAAAGTACTTGCAACTCCCCTGGTATTGCTAGTGTCTATGGATGGCGGTGATCACTTAACATCTAGTGACCCGCCTGTCCGTTTGCTATATGATATAAAAAAAAGTTATTTTAAACCCTCCTCCGATCCTGGTATAATATTACATCTATCTAATACCTTTAAACGAGCAATTCTTGTATATTTTTATATTTGTATATATTCAGGATCTCGAAAACGGCGTCAGTGGTTTCCGTGAAACTTAGTATGTAGATAGTTTTGAGGACGATAAATCGATCTAGCTAGATTTTATTCATAGAAACCTTTTTTTAAAGAACCGAGCTAGGCTCGGCCGCCCAGGTTCTTACGTCATTATATGTATATATAAGTTTATTTTGTTTAACAATTTAGATCAATTGTTATATCTAGATTAGGATAAAATCGCGAATAAAAAAAAACGTTATGTAACATTAATTATTAAATATCATATGATGACATCTTGTAAATTTTTGTGATACTGGGATTCTTACCATTGTCAAAAATCAACTAACTAGTGTACCTAGAAATTTTGTGAAATGACGCTATATAAAATAATCCGACTACGAATACGTTCTGCTCCCATCCAGTAACAACAACACAATATTCATGTATACGAAGTTCGGACACCCGTGTTCTTGCAATTTGAAACTGATGAAGTTTCAAAATAACTTTGGGATATAAGCGGCTCTAATCTAAATTGCGTTACGGACGGTTAACGTCTTCAATTCACCACTGTTGCTCAGCCAGAAGAAACGTATACTTCTTTTTTTATGGTCATAGGAGGCAAATGAGCATGCGAGTCATCTGATGTTAAGTGATCACCACCGCCCATAGACACTTGCAACACCAAGAGAGTCGCAAGTGCGTTGCCAGCTTGTGTTTGGGAGAATGGATATGGGGGCGGGGCGAGGGGAGTGGAGGTGGGCCTCCGGCGCTCTCACTGACCGAACGACACGCAACAATGCAAGCACTGTTACTTTACATCGGGTTTCTATGAGAGGCTGGTATTACCCATAGCGAGCCAACCCATTCATGCTGAGTTCAGTAATAGCTTCAGCGTGGCTTTACCACCTTTAATTTGAGATATCTTAACATCTTTATTTTTTCAGATACTCAACACAATGAGAATCAACTGCATCAGTCGTTTCATTAATGATGAAGCAGCAAACTACACCCTCAAGGATAGTACTGTCGTGATAGATGCTCAAAACTATTTTTACAACATGTATGAAAAAAGCCGATTACCTTTCTCATTTGGGTGTGAGAGCGATAGATTTGCAAGCATTTTAAAAGAACATCTCAATAATTTTAAGAAAGCTAACGTAAAGTGCTTTTTTGTATTTAAAGGAGGCAGTAGCGATCTAGAACATAGTTTTAACAAGACATATTATAGCACTGAGCCACAAAAGGCCACGTTTATATTTTTACAACCTACTTTTGCATATAATATTTGCCAACAAGTACTAGATGAGATGAATTTTGATTATGTGATCTGTCCGCTAGAAGCCAAAGATTACTGTATTACATTGGCAAAAAATTTTCGTTGTCCAATAATTAGCTATGACCAAGAATTCCCAATATCAAAAGTTCCATACATCCCATACAAGGATATGCAATTTGACGAACAAAACAATTGCTTTAATTGTGTAAAATTTAATCTTGAAGTAATGTTACGAAAATACGGATTAAGTGAAGAGAAATTTATACTTTTTCTTGTACTCACTGATATCGATTGCTTCCCAGAAAACTACTTCGTTCGTTTCTTACGAAGCAATCGTATTCCTTTACAAAATTACGATCGAATTGTCAATTTATTAAAATGGTTGTCACGTTTAACAAGAGAACAGGCTTTGGCAAACATCTTCAAGTATTTAAACAAAGAAGATCAAACTAAATTTACTTTGATGATTGAAAAAACATACTCTTACTTAAAAGAGAAACATGAAGGCATACCGTCTCACTTGTTTTTATATGGTGATCGTACAAGAATCGCAAGGAATGATCCAATGTGGTTTGAAAAGGGAGTTGTGAATAAATTCATTACAAAACCGTACATCAATCTTTATTATTCTAATGTATTCATATACAAAAAAACTATTTATTCTCATGAAAATAAAAATGAGTATCTATTATCAATAGACATAATAATTTACGCTTACAATCTACTTTCAAATTACACAAAAGATAAATTTTCACTAAAGTATAATAGTGGTGACATTGTTATGTTCGTAGACACAAGAAAATTACCATTTCCAAAACCTATATATGAAGCAGATACTTCTGTGTTCGAAAACGGTTGGGATGAAATTAAGAATCTCGGACTATTGGAGCACTTTCTTCTTGGAACCATGAAAGGAATCGAATTGAAATATCTCGAAGCGTTACCAGATGATGCTAAACTTCTAATGATCTCTTTGGCTTATTACACGATCAAAAGTCCTAATGAAACCTTAGATGAATTATACAGTATTTTACTGTCCTATGTAATGCTCGGTATCGTGTTTGAAAACGGAGATGATGTCAATATTACCAAAACGGATTATAAAACTGCAATTGATGTAACTAGAGACTACTTCGAATTGAATGAAGCTGAAATAAAATGTATTTCCGATAGCGAATTGATTTATCCTTTAACTGAATTTGAACATTGTCTTGAAGAAATGAATAATTTAAATGCGTTGTGCGGTTATCCATACAAACCCACTATATACAGTAAAACTTACAATGGTACGTTTGTTTATAAGATATTGCACTCGTTAAAGACAAAGGACCTGGATAGGGAGGATTTCTTTGTAACTATTTTGGGATTACCTACAGCTGTTTATGACTACTTGCAAAACCTTTCTACAATTCATGAAAGGCTCATAATGTTCATCGAAGATTAATATTATAGAAGTAGAAATTCTAATCGTGATTATCAGCCACCTAATGACAAAAAATATTAACGGATTGATCTTATAGTGTGAACTGACCTATATTATTTGAAAAGCACGTGTAATTCAAGATGATCCTGAAATTCAAACCGCCTAGACAAGTTGCAGAGATGATGTCATCGCTGTTTGGCACAATTTACTTCCGATATTCTACAAACCGCTAATTATGATTTAATCTTTTAATGCTTACCAGGTGATACACGCCAACTTTGCCCTATTTTTATTTAAAAAAAAAAACGATTTTTCTTAACATATTCTATTGAAACAAATGATTTTTTTACCACTGTAACTATGCATATATTTTGTAAAAAATATTTTTTGCTATCATCTATTTTTTGCAATTTTTTGTATGGTTTTGGTGGCGTAGTATTAGCCAACTATCTGTACTTTTAGCCAACATTGCCCACTACGCTTTGCGTCGCAAATATAAACCTCACAAAGTTGAACTAAGATTCTGTACATGAGTTTAAGTAAATAGAGCTTCCAATTTGAAAATCGATCTAGTATTATATACATTTACGTATAGTAATATGTTGACAATATTACCTTGCTATTTTTACATTTTGTACCCGCAAAAACATGTAAAATTTTCGACGAATTCTCGCAAGTTAATGTGTAAACTTGAGAACAAATGCAACAAAATGATAGCACAAATAATAAAATAATCAACGTTATCATAAGACTTACATGTTTCTGGGCATAAAGAATTTAATTGTAAATTGCTTTTTGGGCAAAAATACAGTGGTTGGCAAAGTTGGCACATTTGACTGTATATATTTTAGCATAAATATTTGTATTCTAATTTTAAAGATATTCACATAGACAAGTTTTTAATTTCTCTGTTATGCATTTTATTATAACTGCTCATACGTATTTTATTATAGTTTTATATAATAGGAGTCAACAAGTGTTTATAAGAGGATAGCTTTTGTTCGTAATTTTACTCTCATGAAGATTTTTACTATGACGGCTGGTTTAATAATTAAGACGCGAAAGCGATACAAGCTCGCATACACCTATATAATATGTTATATGTTACTAACAATGTAAAGATATTAAATAATATCATACTGATAGTGTAAACTATGTTGTATTGTATACAAAATTACATAAAACTTTGTTAAAAAAAATATAATGATACGAATACGGTAGTACATTTCTAAGATTCATAAACATTTACATAATGTTTACATATTTACACATTTCAGTTGATTTATATATATATATATATATATATATATAGTAGGTATATAAAAAGACATTTATGTAATCGGTCATATAATTATTTAAAATAAAAAGTATAAATCTGATAAAAATATATACCATGCATGTTAGATCTAGCTATAAACAAACATTATATAAACATTGTGAATATACCTGTATTGACCTACTGAATAAAACATATTGACTATAACTGAATTTTTAATCAGTATACATTTTAAATATTAATTTAATGAAGATGGTAATTGTGCTTTTTATAATGCTGATTTTAGTTTAAAAATGAATGTATAATGTACATATTAAAATCATAGATGTTGTAGTTCGGTAAAGCTGTTAAGACCTTGCTAGTCAATAGCGTAGTCAGATCGAAAAAAAAAATAGATGTATTAAGTAATTGAATAAAAGATACTTTAAACTTTGTATCCTTATAATTTTTTTTACGAGTATATATATTTTTAATATTCATTTAATTTAAGATGATAAATGTGCTTTTTAAAACGCTGATTTTAATTTTAAAATGAGATATAAAGTATAAGGTTAATATTAAAATCATAGATTTATTAACTAATTGAAAAGAACATATATAATTTACACTTAGTATCCTGACCATTATTAACCTATTTTTTTTTTAAATAAATTAACTATTCATATACACCACATCGGCTTTATACTTATTTGAGTTAGCCTAATCGAAGTATTGTCCACCGAACTGAACGAAAACTGCACTTTTATGTTGCGATTTTAAATCGTTAATTATCTCTTCATTACTACAATCGATTAACCTTGTAAGCCTGGGGTACATTCTCCCTACATAAATTGCATGTAACCTACTGGAATCCACGTTCCTTATACAGTCTAAAACTTTTTTTAAAATTTCATCTAAACCGAAAGCGATTGCATTCTTAAAAAATTTACATTCAGTCACGAGGTATAAGAATTTGTCTAGGTTAGTTTTATTTATAACATCTGTAACGGCGTTCAGTAATATCATTGCTAAATATCTGAAACCATATATTGACGCTATATCTAATGCTGTTTCAGTAAATACTGTTGGATCGCCTAAAAAATCATCATAGGCCTCGGACGGATAAGGATCTATAGTTTGCTCTAAAAGCTCCTTAAAAATTAATTCTTTCAAATCGAAACTGGATATAGTTTTCATCAATACACTATCTATTTTAAATTTATGATCCAGTAGATTCATTAAGTCTTTTGAATCTCTCAACATAATTTTATGTAATATAAATATCCATAATCTCGATTGTTCTTCTTGTGTGGATGTTTTCAACAAATCAGTTATAAATTCTACAGCAAGATATTCGGTGAATGTTAGATGAACAAACTTTGGCACACCATTAATGATATATTCAACAAGTCCTGTTTTTTCTTCTGCATTTTCCATTCTTTTTATTGTGTCTTTAATTTCTTCAATTTCCATCTCTGTCAATAATCCACACATATCGTCTTTAAATAGTGCATAAAATGCTAATTTCTTGTGCGTATTAACAAATTCTCTGTGTTCCTTATCGTACATCAATTTCATATCTGGATTATGTATATCTATTTGTCCCTTTTCTTGAAATCGAATTTTTTTCAATTTTGTCTCTAAGAAACGTTCGTAGAAAGCAAACGTGTTCATGTCTAAATCCCATTTACTTGATAAATTACTAGCTTCTGAATAATTCGTTTCATTGATTTCATTTTCAAAATAATCGAGTGCTATGTACATATGAAGCGGAGTTTTCGATAGATTCATAGCTTCATTTATGCCACGCACGTTTGCGAGTAAAGTATAAAATAAGTTATCAAGAGATAAAAACAATCTAGTATTTAATTTCCATTTCTCTCTAAATATTTGCTTGTCACCTGTAAGATGTATCCGTTTTATTTCACTTTGAAAGTAGATTATAGCAGCCACATAAATACTGCGTAAAATAACGCTACTTACTTTTAGAAGATGTACTTCTGATCTATCGGCATAATAATTAGTACATTGTTTCATGTATTCGAACAGATCATTAATATTTAGAAACTGATTGTAAGTGAATTCCTGTATATTGAATTTTTTTTGAAAATATTTCTCAAGAAATATTTTTTGATCATTCTCAGAAAATGGTTCTAGAGTGTATGATTTACCGAATTCGCGCTCCAATGTATATTTTATATTGTTATACGAACGACTGGTGATCCATAGCTTCTGTTTCTCATCCGAAGATTGTTCTTTTGCCTCATGTGTATTACAGTTTAATCGAATCGAAAGAGATTTTAGTAAGCTGGCTACCTCTGTTTTGTAATGTGGACAGATTTCGTCAAATCCATCAAAAAGTAAGTACGCATCACCTTTGTTATAACAGTATATAAACATTTGTAGTGCAAAGAAATCTAAAACATTCTTCATGTTACAGTGCTTCAATTTTAACTGTCCAGTTTCAATGTCAAGGCTGTAATCATATTCCTCGCACTGTTGGACCTTGGATCTAGATATATTTTTTGATAGTGCAGCATCGCATATGAATTTAAGAGCTTCTAATTTTTGTATTTTGATTTTGTTCTCTTGCCATCTATGAAACTCTCTTGTATGTTCAAGGAGATTAATTCTTTCAATCCAAATGAATGGTTTAATTTTTTTAGTAGCAATGGACAAATGTGTTAACAAAGTAGATTTACCCATACCGGGCGCGGCTAAAATAATAACGATGTCTTTCAATGCTTCTAGAGTTTTAGCTTTAAATATTTTGTTTTTATGTGTATTTGAGGCGAATGGCATAAACTCACAGGAGGAATGAGATGAACATGAACCATCTTCTGTACTTGATGATGAAAAGTATTCAGTTACCTCATCTCTAATATATGTTGACACAGAGGTCCAAGTTTTTGCCTGACACAGTCTTCTCTCAATATAATAATCTTTGATATCTTCGTAATTTGGTTGTACAAGTGATTTACCAATACTAAGTTTCTCTTTGTTTATTAATTTATTTAAAATATGGGAATTTATCAAAGGCATTGACTCTTCGTTAACAATTTGATCAAATCTTACTTCTATACCTTGATATACGACTGGCATTTTTAAAAGTTTGTTTTGACTTTCGAGAGTTAGATCAGTCAAATTACATTTTAAATCTTTCATAAATGTTGTATCAGTTATATGTTGCTTTATTTCTTGAATTGAATTTTCACTTGTTACCACTATAACCTTTGTTCCTACAGATGTGTTTAGAATATGTAAAAGTTGTTTGATATTGCTTTTTGAAATTATGTTATATAATACTATTAATGTTCTGATCTTTAATTTACTTAAGTCGTTTATAATAATCTCATAGTTGATCGATGAAAATAACAATACGTAATCTAAATCAAGATACATATTGTTATCAGTATCTTCATAATATTGAACCAATTTTATACTAGTCAATATAATATTTTCTGTCAATATGAAGGTTAGTCTTGAATCTCTTTTATCCAGACATAAAGAATTTATACAATTCTCGTTAAACTGAATTCCATATTCGTTAATTTTATTAAGGAAAATGTAGTTTATAATATCTAAGAAAGACTTCTCACCAAAGTCATCAAGCAATAAATTAAAATCATACGACTCTTTTGTCATATAATTTTTATATTCTAACATCCACCATTTTTGAATTTCATTATGGACTTTCAAAAATATGGCTTCTACGTGATTATCAGAGTTTGCTTTAAAGTTTTTTTTATTCTTGTAGATATATTTTTCAATATCATTTTTAATATGTTTTTCTATTTCATTCTCCTTAGCTTGACAAGTAAAAAACCATAAATTGTCAAGAAATTCTTTAACAATTTTTTTATCACATTCATCGCCATCAAATGATAAATGGGGAAAACTTTCTATATTTATTTTAAGTCTGAAGGAATCTAAATCTGTAACATTTTCTTTGAGAATATCAAGGAGTTTTATAGCATTTTTGCCTAAAGTTTTTTCTGATGTATTAAATTTCAAATATTTACTATCATCCAATACCAACAGATTACCAATAGCACTTCCTAATCCACCTTTTGTGTTTAAAACTCCAGGCTCTAAATACTTATCTGAATCAATTAAATTTTGATCGATTACTATATTTTTATTTGTAGATTTTGATAATAATTTAATAATTTTGTTGGCTAAATATTTTATCCTCTTGTCTACTTTCCTGTCGTGTACCGCCATATCAACATTACCAAAGATTGCTGGTAATTTAAAATTACTCCACTGTCTTGATGTTAAAGTCTCCACACCGACAATTTCAATAGCTTCATTAATAGTAGTTTGAGTAATTTCTATTTTCGATAAATAATGTGTACCCGTAAATTCATTTCTTATTTTCTCATTCTTGATTTCAAGTCTATTGTTTTTATCATTATACACTATCACATTTCCAATAACTTTACTGATAGTTTCTGGGGTCGGGTCAAATAGAACAGATGCAAGATTTTTATTGATATTTTCTTGACAGTTTCTATGAAATAACGCTTCACCAAATAAGCAATTTTTTAAAGATATCAAAAACTCATCATTAGAACACAAAAACTCAGGACGAATTGAACCCCTACGAAATCCGTCTTTATTTACATCAGTGACCCTAAATACACTTTGTGCCAGTAAAACATGAAATTTATGTATAAGCTCATCATTCATCATCGATGTAGATTTGCCTTCTCGTACAAATTTGAATAGTCTTTTACCTAGATGTTTTATGCGTTCTAAGGCTATAACTTTAGAAATTTTTTCAATATCCTTCTCACTGTAATTATATTGGAATATATCAGACGTTACTCCACTATTCACTAACTCATTGACTGTTTTATCTACTTCGTATATATTGATATGTTTCTTATCATGAAAATCATCTTTGATAGTTGTATACAATAAGAAAGAACATTTTACATCTTCTAACTGACCTCGAAACATTTCATCGTCATTTGTTATATTAAATTTTTGCCTTATTTTCAAATAGCTGTTGAAGTACTTAGGTAAACTAAAATCACCAGTAGCATTCCACAAATCATTTATAGTTATTTTACTCTTTGTGACGTCGTTCTTGTGTTTCGCTTGCAAAAATATAACATTATCGACTCCATTTTGTTTATATCTTAAACATATATCATCCAATGCACCGATTCCTTCCAAGCTAGACCCTAAATAAAATTGATCAATGTCTTTATTTATCACTGCTCGTATATAAAGCATAGTAAGTAATTTTGTTTCGTATAATTCACCTTTAATACCAGTAGCACCCGCACGTTTTTTAAACATAAATTTACTGATACAAGAGCCTTCTTTTCGTAATGTTAGATGTTTAGCAAATTGATTTTTAGTTCTATCAATTACATTTTTATTCGGTGACGTCTTCTTATAACTCTGTAATATATCGACGATGTGTCTTCCTGTAACGGTTTGAAGTTCTTTAGCAACGTCTAACGGTGTTTTATTGTAATTATTTTTGCAATCAATATTAGCTCCTAGGTCTAAGAGAATATTGACGGTATCTTTGTCTTCTTTTATCACGGAAATATGCAACGGAGTATTGTTACAATCGTTACCAAATCGTTCATTTACGTTTGCACCATTATTCAAACATTTTATAATGTTTTTATGTTTCTCCTCCTTGGACACATTTTCTCGTAGGGTAATGAATAGTCTTGCGTTCTCTATTAATACGTCATTGTTCGAAGGCATCATATTGTGTCTTTTACGGTACAGCCAGTATTAAATGATGTTTACCTAAAATATAAAATGAACAGTTAGCGAACGAAAAGATGAGTAGATTAGAAGTCGTCCATTGGTTATGTACGGGGGTTTAAAGGGGGAGGGGGTCAAGCAGAATATAATTAAATTTCATATGTCAGGTAGAGGGGGTTTTGGCAAATATCACGTAAATTTTTGAAAGTAATACATGTTTCTAGACTAAAATATGCCGAAGTCTGACACAAATCTTCTATATATTAATATATAATTAATAGTGCAAAGTTCGTGTTTTGCATCGTTACGCCAACAATCAGGCTTATCCTAGTTTTATTGTAGTGTTGATTACAACAGAGATAGTGATAACATTGATTCCACAGTCCAACGTTGCACGCATATAAAACCTCTCTCCATCTTTACCCGATTAGGCCTCCCACGGCAGCGGCTCAAGCCTAGTTCGATCCCTCTGTAGGGAGCCCTTGAGTGCGTTGCTTGCGCGATACGGTGACACACAAATATACATCACCGCTACAACACTACACGATCACCCCCACACACGTGCACGCTACACGCTTACACATGAAAGTGGAAGGGTTTACTTTTTTTCCTTATCGATCTGAAAAACTCTCAATTTTCCGATAATAAATATATGGAGGAGTTGTTGAGACGTGTATGCTTGGTACACGTATACGTTTCAACAACTCATACATATATGAATAGTTAGCTAGGTTAGCTAAGATAGGTCGCGATTTTGCATGCAACAGGCAACAGCCAAGCCGAGGTGTGCCGTGCACCGTTGAGCTGGTTGCCAAAATAAAATCGGCTGAGTGCCTTAAGCGCTCGCCTTAGTAGTCCGGTGAAGCTGTTAAGACCGTGCTGGGTCGATGGCGTATAAAAAAAAAACCTCTCTCCATCTTCTCGCATTTGTCCTCTACGCATGCTTCATGAATCACGCGACATCTAGTAAATACAACAACAACAACAACAAAAAAAACACATACGTTCGAAAATATAGTAATCTAAAAATATAAACAGTATATCACTTTAAGCCTCGCCAAATTTTCTGACCGCTCTCAATACAAAATCATATATCAAAAGTTGTTTATATTGAAACAACAGTTAGGTTTTGATAGGGCGCTTATAAACAGCAAAACTACCACAGCGATAATCACGCAGAATACAAAATGTAGGTAAAAATGCGTATTAAACTTATATGCACAACATCAAAACAACTTAGGAATAAATAAATGCAAAATATTGATTCCTATAACAATATTTTACCTTTGTACTGTATATATTATTATGCGCAAATCCGAATTTACGGCTATATTCAGAACGGTCAAAAAGATTGACAAGGACAGTAGACACTTTGCCATCTCTTGAATTACAAATACACTGAAAACATGCTTAAAACAATAACTTCAACAAAAGCCTAATATAGAATATAACATACCAACAAGTGATTTTACAAATTAACGAAATTATAAAAAGTTAAAAACTTACACCAGAGTAATTAATTGTTGTTAACTATTGTATCATAATATACTATGTATTTATTTCTTATACACCTTTGTTCCACCATAAAATTTATTTTACGTTATGAATATTCTTATCACTCTGTAGGTCTATCTATACCTGTTATCAATCTATATCGGTCAATACCTAATTTAGGAATTATAACAGTTAAAATTTGTAATCTGTAGCTATCGATTACTGATATTTTTTTCAAAATGAGTATTTTTACTTTGACAGAATATATACAAAATATAATTATATAACGTTCCACGTCAATGGTCAAAAATGTAGGGTCAAATAACACAACTTTACAAATAACATAGTCCTGCGTAATGCGGCTGTAATTTTTTACCAATAATCTTTAGTAGAATAACTATCATAAGATATTTTCAATATCAATCACGCACCAAATTTTAATTTTATATCTTTAAGAATAAACATATCATCAATTGGAATAACTAATGATTATTATGTTGTTTATTGTAACAAATTTACTCTTTATAACAATAGTTATTCTTGAGCCAACGAATAACTTATTTCATATTTGTCACTTGCACGAACTAGCCATGGATCAGGGATGGACTTTTATCAAAAAGTTAGTAGTTTAAATCTCAAACAACAACTGTAATCATATATTTGTTATTATCTGTTAACTCCTTTTGAAGTTAAACTTCTTTTGGCGCGATTTAGGGAAAAATGTTGAGAGTAAATTTTTACGATGCGCGCACACACCTTCATGAAAAACCGATACCCTGAAGTTATTACGATGCACGCGCACACCGTCACGAAAAACTGACACCCTGAAGTTAGCTGTTGTCAACATTTTGTATCTATGTATTTGTTGTTTGTATTTCTTTGTAGTAAAACTTTCAATGTATTAAATACCTTTTTTCTATTGTTAGTGTCGTTTTTTCTACAAACGTAGAATAAGACAAAAAATATTTTTTTTAAAGATTTTTATCTTGTTAAGCCAAAGAATTATAACTTGTAATGCGTATATATAAGTACACACACACTTTTATTTTAACACTTTATAGTAACCCTTTAAGCATCGTAAATGGATAGTCAATTTTATTTCCAAATGTCAATGCTATTGACCTACCATCTTAACAACTTCACCGGACTACTAGATAGTCAATTTTACAGTAATATAACTTATCGTAACCACGGTAAGCGGTTAATTGTAGAAGCTGTGGCTACGATTTCCCAAGAAAGTAATCACTTACTAGGCAATTAATTCGATTAAATAGTTTATTAATTCTATTTCGTGAAGTAAATATTAGTTATCTTATTTTAAAAGTACATTTTTGTCATATTTATATATTTTTCATTTTTTTAACCGACGAAAAAAACGGAGGAGGTTCTCAAGTCGATACGTATATTTTTTTTATGGTCATACTAGCAGACCCGGCGAACTATGTTCCGCCTGTAGTCCGGTGAAGCTGTGAAGACCTTGCTAGGTCAATAGCGTAGTCAGTTCGAGAAAAAAAAAATCTGTTCCGCCTTAAAGGCAATTATAAGCAGATTTTTGAATGTATTCATTTTTTTTTAGAAAATACAAAACAAAAATTAAGTACATACATTAATGTTATTCCAAGTCCCATTCTTTTTTGTTATACCACATTTTATAGTGACTAACGTTTTATGTCAAGTCACACGGTAACGCTGTCAAACGGGATAAACAGTATCCTATGTCCGTCTCCTGGCTCTAAGCTACCTACCCACCAATTTTCAGCCATATCGGTACAGCCGTTCTTGAGTTATAAATAGTGTAACTAACACGACTTTCTTTTATATATATAGATATACGCACGCATAATTTTTTACAGTGTAGTCCGATTTAAATATATATTTTTTTTTTTGGTGAGGCTATACCCGGAAGGTGGTCTCATATAAAATTGCGAAAAAAAATTCAACCCTATAGGTATGAAAACAGAGAATGATTGATTTTTCACTAACTAATTACATCTATGACCGCGCATAACTTTTGACAGAATAGTCCTAAATTAATTATTATTCTTTGATTTGAAAGCGTATAATACCCCGAAGTTGGTCCCATATACATTTTGAGAAAAAAAAAACAATCCCAAATGTAGGAAAACACCCCGCCGGAGAGAACTTTTTCGATTCCCGGTACGGGAAGCTTTTGAGGAGTTTTTGGCGGGATCTTAGTCTGTCATGTAGTGGATTTTATATTTTATTCATAATCTTTTGTTATTTGACTCTATACTGTGTAAATTTGGTGGTGTTTTACGTAATATAGTTAGTTTTGTGTGCATAAGTGAAGTGAATGGAAAATAATACCACGGAGCATGAAATTCTAGGATGCCACAAAAACTCCCTGGAAGGTCTAACAAGGGATCCACCATCTTGTTAGACTTTTGAAATGATCACACGATGCTTGTAATATTATAATACTATAACGTCCATTGAAAGAAAACGTTGACACTGAATATTGAAATAACCACTCGAGGCTGTAATATTATTGTACTATCCATTGAAAGAAAACATTGACACTGGCAAGTGCTTCTGCGGAGCCAAAACAAGAAAAAGAAGAAGTAGGAAAACAGGGAATGATTTATAATTCAGCTTCTGAGTTGTGTAGTACAAATAAATTAAGCATGTAGTAATTAGTAGATTATAGTTACAAAAATTATAAAACTAAACCTTTTTAACAAAAAAATAAACCGCCGAAAAAACTGAAAAGCAAAAATAATAAACCTTTTACTTTACTAATCTTAATAACTAAGTTCTTAAACGAATGTTAGTATACCTAAGTAATTTTGAGTCGGCGCCAAACAAGTAACTTAATTAATTACGTAAAGCGCGAAGCGCGGCGCCAGTACAGCGACACACACCCCTTCGTCGGAAAATGTCGAGTGTTTACGAAGTTAATGTCAGCGAGACAGCAACCCGAACGGGTACACACGTCACTGGAGATTTCACATTGCATTTTTAATTTGATTTGGTTATTTGTTTTTTTTTTCTATATATCAAAGGAGGCAAACGAACTGGTGGGTCATGTGATGTTAAGTGATCACCACCGTCCATAGACACTAGCGACATCAGGGACGTCGCGAGTGCGTTGCCAGCCTGTATATGGGAGAAGGGGGAGGGGAAGGAAAGGGAAAGAAGGAAAGAGGAAGGGACGTGGGCCTCCGGCTCTCTCACTGACCGAACGAAACACAACAATGCAAGCATTGTTATTTCACGTCGGTTATCTGTGAGAGGGGTGGTACTACCCCGGAGGAGCTTCAGCGGGGCTCTACCACCTACAAAATTTGTTAGAATTTGAGGTAATTTAGTCATGTTTGTTCATTGATTGTTTGGCGCCGACTCAAAATTACTTATATATACTTACATTAGTTTAAGAACTTAGTTATTAGGATTAATAAATTAAAGGGTTTATTATTTTTTGCTTTTCAGTTTTTTCAGCAGTAAATTATTTGTAAAAAAGTTTTTTTTCTAAAACATTTTCTAACACGTATATTTTTTTAAAGCAGGTTTTATCCCTGAATAAAAAATTATGATAATCAAGTTAACCTTGTTCTATTTTATGTTCTATAATAGTCAGTTATCTCATGTATTAGTTATGGTAAATACATAGATTGTCATGTTATAAAAATATATGTTTATAAAAATAAATGGTTACTTCATGTACACATTGTGAATTCCAATTATAATAAAACAAACCTTTCTACATGCAACAGATAAATAAAGATATGCATTTTTATAACATGTAATTTATTTAGTTATAAGTTGTTTACTTACAAATTTCTTGCTTTTATACTATTCGTAGGGAAACTAACAAACTAAAACTAAAACCTACAATTTTTGTAGTTGAAATCAAAATAGGTTTGTGACTAGTAATAGCCATTTTTTTTTAAATATTCGATACATAAATATATAGTTTCAAAAGATATATATGCAAAATACAAAAGTTATTCCTTGGAACAAAAAACGTTGAACTGCAACTACCTTTATTTTATGAGACTTAAGAATTGTTTGAGTTACTAAGTGGCAAAGATGAATAACAGATACAATATATATCCTAATTAGTAGTATTGCTATTCAATGTTTCTACCATTTTGGGCAAAGTGTAATGGATACAAAGACGGTATTATTTAATTAAACATCAGTGATTCATACATAGTTATAATGAATTAGCGCCACTGATCTCTCGTGGTACTTCCAGTACAAAATCCTGGTCTCGATAAAATGTTTTCCAAGTACTTTCTATAAAATAAAACTTTTTATATCGAGTTTAGGCTTTTATGGACTTGAATTTGTAGGTGTTGGCAACATTATTCTGTCACTAATCACTATAGATTTAATGGCGTTGGAGAACGTTTGCAGCTGTATAGTGTAAAATAAGATTTTTACTTATGGAATGCAATTATATATATTTTTATATGATATAATATTACAATTATACATTAAATATATAATTTGAAACGTGGTCATAAAAAGTGTTCACAAAACTAAAAAATGGATAGTATAAATTATGTTGTTGACCAAAAACTTAGCGTTTGCAGTGAATCAAAACCACCGGTGGTGACGGGAAAGGTAATGTCTTATGAGGAAAAATCAGTTGGGTCCACTTCGTTCTTTAAATGCGAAGCGTGCCCCTATATGGCGCTCGCGGAAGACGACATAAAATTTCACTTATTTACAGTACACCCAGACTTAGCAAAAAGCAATGGGCTCGCTGAAAATATTCAAATACCTTGCCCCGGTTGCACTAGCGTATTTGACGCCGAAGAGACCCTCCGAACCCATTTACGAAATCACCATAAAATGGGTATCAAAGATGCGAAAAAAATGATCAAGAGTCTTGTTCAGATCGCGTTGAAAAATGCTAAATTGAAAAAAGAGAATAAAAGTGACAACACGATAGCAACAGTTCCTCAACAGCACATAGGCAGTATAAAAATCCCACAAGTCATTGAAATAGGCCCCGACATTGTTAACTCTAATAATGATCTCCCGAAAGGTGTAGCTTTTATATCTGTTGACGAATTAAATAAAATGAGCACGCCAAATTTTGAGAAAGTTGATCCCAAGGAAATTATCCAAGAAGCCAGCATAAATATTGTCTACACTAATGAAGTCTCAACACAGTATATGAATGTATCCGATACTGCATCAGGAAAGTCATGTAACCTCCTTCAAGTATCCAATGTCACTCCTGACTTAATATCATCCATACAACCTCGAATGCTGGGTAGTGAGAATTCTAAAACTGTCCAAATGCCAACAGAGATAGAAGTTACCGTACCACAGATACGTAAACCGGAGGAGATTAATGAGCATATGAATGTGAAGATTGAAAATTCAGAGAAAAAAATTGGTGTCTTATGCTTAGTAGACGGTTGTCATATACGTTTGAAAGAGGAAAATAATCTATCTTATCATAGGCAATGTCATCAGAATGGGAAATTGGTGTGTCCAGAGTGTGCGAAGACATGTCCAACCGTTGACGCATTGCACACACATCTATGGAAAATTCATGCTGTAGATTTAGAATTACCGACATGTGAAATATGTGATTTTAAAACGTACAAAAGATACAGACTCCATAACATACATATGAAGTGCCATGGGAAAATCAAAGTACATTTTTGTAAGATATTTTTCTTTCAGTATGTACCTACATTGTTCATATTACTTGATAGATTAATTTAGATCATTTTTATATTAAACTTCTAATAAATAAGTAAAATTAATACAATAAAAATAGCATGCAAACTAATTATATTTTTTGAAAACATATCTGATACTGATTTTGAATTTATGTCTCTTCATATATATTGTGATGATATGTGTTCTTTAATGTAATAGTGGGGTAACTCCATATTAGTATACTAACTAGTCCTACAAGATATATCCCACAGATAGAATGAAATACTGCATAAGTGGGATCATTCAATTAAAGTATGTGATCACCCATAACTCACCAACCAGATGATTAAATGTTATTTGGATATAATTATGGTCATAATGCGGCGAACTGTTAATATTCTAGCTTTGTTATTACTTAATGTAATAGGCAAATATCCACTTAGATCATAATTGATTAAAAAGATATATTTGATTGATTGATTTGATATATTTTATGAATAATATTGAAACATGCTTTAATAAATGTCAATATTAAATGCCTATAATAATATTTTGAATTTGTTTTGTATTAAATTCTTGACTATACTATGGGAAAAGCCAAATTCAAAGCTGTATTCTGAGAGTTTACTTCAGACTATACAAGTATATACTAATGGTATAAATATGAGTTTGTTTATAATGCTTACAAGCCTTAACCACTCACCCGACTCAATGCTACTGTTCCCAAAGAATAGGATAAATGTATATTAACACTAGTGGCTGACAGACGTTGTTCTGCCCTGATATTAAACGTCATGAAAATCTGTTCAGTAATTTTTTATTTTATCATAAACAGGCAGACATGTGACAGAGGCCCATATTTTATAATGTATAGTGATGAACAAAGGCTGGAATTATTTTTTGTTTAAATAATTGAATCACATTTACACATACCTTTCATTATGGAATTGAAGCAATATCACAATATTATCTATATAATGAATAATTACAATAATAATTTCTATGCCTAAATCTTATTCTATTATGAATATATTGTCCATTATAAAGTGGAAGATGTAATGTTGTTTTCTAAAATTATTAACCATATAATGTTAAAAAAAATGTAAATGTAATTTTCAGGCTCAGTGTGCTCAAGATCATTCAAAAATGCAAATCAATTGTCAAAACATAAAATGGTACATAAAAAGGATTTAATACCGGTACAGTGTTCTATTTGTCAAAAAGAGTTCAGTAATGAGAAACGAATGAAAGTACACATAGCAGCAGTCCATGACAAAATAAAACCTTTCAAATGTTCCCATTGTGACTATACTTCGGCAAGGAAAGAGGAACTGAAATTACATTTAAGGTCACATACAGGTAACTTTTTATATTTACTTTCAATCACCCCTTTTAGTTTATAAATAATCAATAAATAAGTAGGCAGATACAAAACAGTTCAGTGTGCACCCTTGAGCTAGTTAGTGAGTGTGAGCCTTAGTAGTTGGATAAAGCTGTTAAGACCTTGCTAGGTCGGTAGCATAGTCTATTTGAGAGAAAAAAAAAACAGTTCAGTATATCTTCCTTCTCTGTTTCTTAAGTAATTTTTTTTAGTTTAGTAGATTTGGTATATTCAGTATTTTTTTAAAGTTCTGTTGTTATAAATAATCATAAAAAGTTTTTTCCCTTAATTTGAAAATTTAATATATTATAGTCTAATTGCAGTAAATAATTTAGTCACTTGTTACTAAACAAAGTCTTATTAATATAATTTTAAATATATAAATTTAACAAATTATTTATTTTGGGTTAGTACTCATTTTTGAATTTTGTAATTTTTTTCGTAGTTTTTTAATGTATTATTGATAATGGTTATATTCCATCAACTTTATTTTAAAGGAGTTTGGAATAATATCATATTTAAAATGTCTATCTATTAAATGGAATTGCTTGTCTTCCACAGGTGATAAGCCATACTCATGCAATCAGTGCTCATACCGGTCTGCTGATCACAACGCAATGCGTCGACACAAGAAGATGCATTCGAAAGAGGGTGTCTACAAATGCAAATATTGTCCTTACAGTACTATACAATCAACTGTTTTTGCCTCACATATGATATCCAAACACCCTAACCTAAACTCATCAGATTTACACCGATGTCCCTATTGCCCATTCAAATCTGTAAACAAAGAAAAATATGTAACCCATTTAACGAATCACCCCGATAAAGAAGGTATACAGTTGTTAATCGAAATGACGAAAGGTAAAGCCAATAAACCGAGTTGGACAATACCAAGTGAATCTGAGAAGAACAATGATGAGCAATCAAATGAAACAAAAAGGGAGGCTGCTAAGACTGTCAATGAAATTCCCATAGAAGTATACGATTGCGACAGTATATCAGAAAGTCTGCCACAGAATTATTCAAAGACTTACTGTGTGACCTCGACAAGTGATACTCAAACGCAGAACTATAACAGCCCAGTACTAGTGACAGATCTTAGTAGAGACGAGAATAAATCAGACTGTCTAATTTCTGATAATTCCAATGTGAAGATGATGGATAGGCATCAGTATACACCCCAGCATCCCCTCCAAATGACATATGACAGTAACCAGTCGAATCTACATGGTTTCCTAAACACTACAGTCGAACAAAATATTTTACAAAGCAATAACGTAAACTCCCTCACATCTAACACTATAGGCACTATGGGTAATAATATAATGTGCAACTTCCCCATCAGACTTCCACCAGTACCCCAAAATTCACTAAGAAATAACATTATGCTGAAACCAGTTGACAAAATTTCTTTAACCACAACGAAAGTCACAGGTCCTATTATAAAACCCACTCAGATATTACCAGTGCCTCTGTCCAGTAACTCTCCGGTCAATATCCCTACGGATAGTGTACCGAGAAAAAAACCCAAGATATCTGTGAAGAGCAATCTAATTTTGAAGGGTCCAGACCAGGTGAACATGTTTCATTCGCAACAGAAAATGGCTTTCCGGAGGCTGGAGGATAACGAGAGGTTTGGTTTGGGAGGGCCAGTGACTTTCAATAATTTGATAACTACACAGTTCATGCAGCTGCAACCACAGCAATCATTGGATGAGTCTTCGGGGGACATGATGCCGTATCCTCAAGAATCTTTGCTACCTAGCACTTCTACCACACCTGACACGACCATTGCTGAAGACCCTCAAATATTCTCCTTCAACCAACAAATCAGCGTCAACTCCATGACCCTGTTACCTCCGACACAGAAGATACAAACAAATGACCCGAGCTACATAAAATTGGAAGCGACCATCAAACAGAACACTCAATCGCCGAGCCTTGAAAGAATGTGCGATGCTAACTTGCTTAACAATCCGGCCATCAGTCGAGAATACAAAGCTTCCCCACCCCTTGAAGACATTCACAAGAATATGAACGAAATCAAGAACGAAGTGAAATCAGATGCTTTCTACAACATTGCCTTGAACAATTCAACGGCAAATCCTACAATCATAGACCAGTATTTGATGGACAATATCATGGGAGAGCAGTACTCTGGCCACATGGATGTACCTAATACAGTTCTACAGGATATATCTGATCAGCAAAGCGACGTCATAGAAATCGATGATAACTCCGATGACAATAAACTCTTGCCTCGTTTCGATATGAATAATTTTCCTCTAGAGTCTTTATATTTGATGCACAACGATTTCCATTTTCTGGACAATGACATACAGTCTAACACGATAGTTAATGAGGTCGCAAATGAGATGAACAGAATGGTACCAGATATGCCTGTAATAAATCAGAAAGAGAACTTAGAAACCCCATGCGACAACGGCGGTAGTGATTTCGCTAACTTCATCCAGGGCAAGAAGGATCCAATGATGAATACCTCAGTACGGCAAACGACAAATAAAATAAACGTAAAAAATATAGAGTTAATGAAAAATTAAAAGAAAGTTGTACGTTAATGAAAGTCTTTTATGTTATTTCCAAAGGTTATAATTTTATTTTTTTATGGTATACAGCGATGAAATCGCGACTCCGTCTCACTTCTTGATACTTGTAAAGATGCCAGTGTTCTGGCATTTTATCAAAAGGCCCCGGATCCGTATGAACTCCTTTACCATCCGGACCTATGATGACCAAAACGTTCCCAGAATAGTGTCTTACATAATCTTCAAAAGCTGTTCTGTTATTGAAATAGCAAAATAATAATGCCACTCTAGGGTTACGTATTTCATTCAAGGTATTTCCATTAAGTTGTGATGAAGTGAAGATAAGTTGTATAAAAGTGGGTGGAGCGTATTTACAATGCCACCATGCGCCATCCACCTCGACCCCAGATACTGGAAATCCTAGAAATGATAAAAGTAAATTACTAAATATTACACATACTATATATCCCTTTGAACACTACCTCATTTACATCATGTTTATAGCTGCGTTCATTTTATAGGAGATTCTTGAATAAGGTAGATATTGGATGGAAATTAAGAGAAATGCTCATTAAAATCGGTAAAACGTACAAATAAAATCAGGTGGATCAATTTGCACAAAAATATAAAGTTTATGCATGTGTTAGTAATAAATTTTGCTAAATTAATATATTATCAAAAAAAGTATGTGTGTACTTATTTACACGCGTTAGAAACTATATATCTTTGGCCTAACAAGATAAAAATCTTTTCAAAAATTCTTTCGCCTTATTCTACGTTTGTAGAAAAAACGACGCTAACAGTAGAAAAAAGGTATTTAATACATTGAAGATACTCGGGAGTCGCATGTGACTTTCAAAAAAATGTTTAGTGCATACTTTGAATATTATTTAATAACTTGCATTGTAAAAAACAATTGTTTTTGAAACCAAAGCCTTCATGCAAAAAAGAGGCACATTTTTAAAAAGCAGTTATAGCACGTATAGTTGCCACCAATCTTCTAGTAGATTATTACAGCAATTGTCGAGTAGGCAATGTTATTACAAGTTTCTTGCGATCATTTAATTGAACTAACAGGATGGTGGCCGTCTTGTTAGAAATTTGCAGGGAGTTTTTGTGACAAATCAGTACTCACGCTCCGTGGTATTATTTCCAATCCACATCACTTGTACACAATAACCAAACTATATAACGTAAAACACCACCAGTATTAAACGATATAGAGTCAAAGAACAGGGTTATGAATAAAATATAAAGACACATGACATCCCAAGATCCCGATAAAAAGTCCAGCACGACTAGTTGCTCGAAAAAAAAAGATATATTTAGCTAAGGCAAACTCGAGA
The DNA here is from genome assembly GCA_014332785.1 of Antheraea mylitta. NCBI lineage: Eukaryota > Metazoa > Arthropoda > Insecta > Lepidoptera > Saturniidae > Antheraea > Antheraea mylitta. The sequence goes on along the minus strand of JACEII010000055.1, from coordinate 2,840,435 downwards.
GTGCATTTTTAATCCTAATTATTTGCATAAAAATACCTCCAGTAAAACAAAGCTTTAATAAAAAACTATTTCAATAAACTTCATTTTTGTATTGTTAATATTTGGCTCTTTTAAATGACCAGTTTGCTGACTAATGTGGCGTTGGAAATCATAAGATTTATCTGAGACATCGTACCTGTGGCTATGTTTATCATCCATTCAAGTAAACCACTGCCGCAACCGATACTTACAATGCCCTTACATCCTAAATCGGTTAGACATTGGCTTAAAAACGAGAAATTTTCTTCACTGGGATACACCCACAGTAACTTGTTCCTGTCGGGATGGTTGTGGTACTTCGCCACTATTTGTTTCCATTTATTTTCATTAAAAAGCTCTGTGATTGCATTTACTATGTTGTCGTCCATTAAACCGGTAAAAAATATTATGTTTTCTATAGAATTGCCCTGTAAATGGAATGGAGAAAACTTATAATCAATTCACTTGTGATAATTATGGTACAGAGACTATCGTAAACATCAACGCAGATTTTTGTGGAATAGTTTATTTTACTCTTTGGGTTATTTTTTGGAGCCAATTACTGACTTGCTCTAACAAATGATTTACTACTAAGATAACTGACGTTGGAAACCATCTCTTTACGAGTCTAAATATAATAAGAACGTTTTGATGTCTTTGAAGGAAAGTATTTCTTTAGGCAAGTACAAACAAAATATTTTGTGACTGAAAATCCGCAAAAAGTATAATAACATTAAGGTGTTGTAAAGAGTATGACGAGAAACGAGAGCAGTTATAAATTTTGTGACTGGATAATTTGGTTAAGTTAGATTTAAAATTTAATCATAAATGCTCTTGATATTTAGCACCAGTATGAAGACGGTTGTCAACAAATCGTCATCTCTTAACGGTAAACATTGTAAAATAAAAATCGGATACTTAAGTTATAATATAAATAAAATACTTACACCGTATCTCTATGATGTAATTAATACCTGTTCGAAATTATCTAAGAAATTAAATTCACGTCAGGAAATATGGGTAAATACGATAGTTGCGAATTGCATCTAATCCAACTTTTAGACGAAGAAATGCGGATACAGTTCGCAAACGTAACATTGACTATGGCCGTGAAGGGTACATTACGCAATTAGGAGTGATTGATATATTTTCTGGCGTACTGTGTAGTATTTATATCTCAGTATTGTTCGAACTCGATCGTACACGCACCTTTATATTCAAGTGGACACATTTGAATAACTTAACAAATTAATTAAAATTATGGTTTTTGATTTCTATTTCGTTTTAAGGCCCAAGAGTATATATAGTTTTAGAATTTAATAATTGAAAAAATATACGGTTTGTACTTTGTACTGGTAATTTATAAACAATAAATTATCTGGTATAAGAATGGAAAATTGTAACACGAGCAACCGTGAAGCTTTTAAGGACTTACTAGGCCAATAGCGTACTCATTTCGAGGAAAAAAAACAACGAGCAAACAGGGTTTTAGTGCACTCTTCAATTGTATCAAAAAAATACCATAACATAAACCTTTTATATTTCTTTTTCATTATGCAATCAGTCATTTGTTCCTTATAATTAGGCAGTCCAATAGTCATAGCTATCACATAATTGGATGTGATTATAGAGTTCTTTAAAGTCGCTTTTAAATTCCTAAATGTTACTGTAGTTATAATATCAGGTGGACTCTATGCCTTATTTTTACAGTAGTTAAAAAAATAATACAGTAAGTCTTCATTCAAACAACCGCTGTGTGTTGAATGCAGGTTGATAATGCAGCATCGTGTATCTTTACTTTTATCAATCGTTGCAATTTATTATATTATTTCGAAATCATAGTAGGTATATGTTTAATTATCAAATCCTATAGGGATATGTATCGGCAATTTAAAATAGAATTATATGTGCAGGCAATACTACTTAAAAAAAATGCGTAGATTTTGTTATTAAATTTCCCCAAAACAGATATTTTCTAATAACTCACTCCGTGCTTCTAAATGAACATTTAACCGTCAGCCCAAGCCGAGGTGTGCCGTGCACCCTTGAGCCAGTTGTCAAATAAAATCGGCAGAATGCCTTAAGCGCTCGCTTGAGTGGTTCGGTAAAGCTGTTAAGACCTTGCTAGGTTAATAGCGTGGTCAGATTGAAAAAAAATATCAACCGTGTCGCACTAAAAATAATTATTTAATATATGAAATTTGCCAAAAATAAAACATTTATATTAAGAAATTTATTTTATTCTCCAAATGTCCTGTATAGATAACAAACAATTATAAAATATTAGTGAATTATATAAAACCAAATAACATAACAATATATTTCATAGTACAGATATATTGTATTCACCAATAAAATATAATATATATAATAATAACATGAATAATGAAAAGAAATATTCAAATATAATATAGAAGATAATGACTGATAGACTTATACATAGAAATCTTTGTATACAGTTGGTAATTTTATATTTAATTTGTAATATTAAACTTTAACGGTGTTATTACAAAAAAGTTAAACACGTTTTGAACGCTTGCTTTAAAAAGATCTCTCGGTGAATGTTCGCCGTCTTGCTCTTTTGTCTCGCTTTGTTTAGGTTAGGTTACTCTTGCGAAAAAAGGATAGCGCGATCTTGCTTCGGGCGAGCGCGGTTCATTTCGTACGAAACCTTTTTTAAACCACGTATTTAAGTTTTTTGTAATAACACCATAAATGCCTTAGTAATATTAGATAACTTCATTAAAGTATATGTATTTCATTTTAGAAACATAATTGATCAAATTAAATGAATAATTTTATTTCGACTCATTATGCTTGGTAAATGATATACAGTCATTTTCCAAGGATTATAATAAGAACACCTTGGATTGTAAAATAATAAATATGAATTGGAAACGGTTTCAGCTTTAATATTATGTCAAAATTTTAATTTTCTTTTCTGTTTGTAGTCAATGAGTACTATATTTCATTATTTCTTCTTCAATACTTCCAAGTTACTGAGTTACATGCATACTTTTTTGTAATTATTTTTTTGGATATATATTATTTTATCAAACAAAATAGTTTCTTACAACATGAATGTCTTTACCTCATTACCAATAAGACCGGCCGTTCTTGGCAGAGAAAATTATGGGATACAATATTTACTTTTAAATATTTTATTCGCGAGCGTCTGGCTACAATACGAATAATCTTTTCTACAATCGAGTCAAGTTCCATGTCGCAACTAAAATATATTGGGGGCAACAAGTGAGCACTAAAATCGTCTCTCACGCTATTATAAAATGTTCTTAGGCCTGTTTACAAATTGGACAGTAGCTGAACGAATATAAATTATAAATCACAACAAACAATTTGTTACTTTAGATACATTTGATAATTATTTTTTTGGATTCGTCGACTCATTTTGTAATTAAATTCATAAAAATATTGTCTATGGGTACTTAAATATTAACGCCACAGTAACTAAAGTTGGTCCAGTACAGACAATCTACACCTAGGCCATGTAATTTATATCTTGCCGAGTATATTAGTAGGTTAGGCTACACAGACAACGCGACGCATTGCAGTGGCATTAATATGTAAATACCCATTGAATAATTTATACATTTTTTTCTTAATTTTAGGTAAGTATAAAAGTACAAAATACTTTGCAATATACTAATCAATTTTTCATCGTCAAATCTACAAACGACTAAATATGGCAAGCGTTTTCATTGTATTGTAGCATTTTATTGTACATACTATAGAGTGTGATAATAAGTGATTGGAGAAGGAGAAAGTCAAGGAAATATTGGGTCATCTATTTCTGCGTCAATCCATAAACAAAATTAACCATTCCACGTGAATCTGAGGGTGACAAGAGAATCCTAGATGAATGACGTCACGGTTCGGCAAGCGATAAATGTTTTTTTTTATTGTAGCACGGCAAAGTGACTGTACTATGCCTGATGGTAAGCATAGTACAATCCAGAAACAGTGTCGACCACCGAGAGTCATACTATCCACGGCCGGTCACCACTGTCATGCCGGCCTGCGTAAGTGTCTCTTCACGTTGCGCTTGAAGGACCCCATGTCATAGGAAGGAGAAAACACACTGGCCGGGAGATTGTTTGACAGCTTCACGGTACGGCAAAGATAAGACGTAGCGAACTTTTTAGTTCGTGCCCAGATAGGATTCATCGTAAAACTGTGGACTCCGAAGAACAGCGCGCGTGGTACGGTTATGAAAAGGAGAGGAAGGGATCAGATTGAATAGCTCAGAACATTCACCATAATACAGACGGTAGAACACGCTCAGTAAGGCAATGTCTCTGCGCAACTGAAGCGTTTAAACGGTTTGTTTTTTTTTAATACAGAACTAACAAAGATAGTAAAGGCAGTAATAGTGCAAGGATCGAGCGTACCAGCGTGAAAGAGACACCACTACAAAGTAGTGATGCGATAAAATAATATGCGTGACGTTGCAACAAAGGTGTCAGAATGAGTATATACACATTTATAGACATAGGTGATCTTTTTTCGTCAACCATTATTATATAATAGACAGTGGAGTTATCACGCGTGTACCCGATTAGGCCTCCCACGGCAGCGGCGCAAGCCTAGGCTCGATCCCTCGGTAGGGAGCCCTTGAGTGCGTTGCTTGCGCGATACGGTGACACACAAATATTCATCACTACTACAACACTACACGATCACCCCCACACACGTGCACGACTACACGCTTACATATGAAAGTGGAAGGGTTTACTTTTTTCCCCTTATCGAACTGAAAAACTCTCAATTTTCCGATAATAAATATATGGAGGAGTTGTTGAGATATGTATGCTTGGTACACATATACGTTTCAACAACTCATACATATATGAATAGTTAGCTAGGTTAGCTAAGATAGGTCGCGATTTTGCATACAACAGGCAACAGCCAGGCCGAGGTGTGCCGTGCACCCTTGAGCTGGTTGCCAGAATGGAATCGGCTGAGTGCCTTAAGCGCTCGCCTTAGTAGTCCGGTGAAGCTGTTAAGACTTTGCTGGGTCAAAAGCGTAGTCATTACGAAAAAAAAAATATCACGTGTGCAATAACAGGTGATTACTGTGCAGATATGTTACTTTTTATAGAAAAAAAAAGGTTTAGAAAGCTGTTTATTTACTGGGGGTTTTCGAAAACTTCTAAATTTATTACGCTGTTTGAATATTATGACATAAAAAACGAGACATAAGAACTGCTGACAGAAGTGAATAAAAACCGTGATCTTTTTTTCAATTTTGCAATCAATTGTAGGTTGAATTATTTAAATTTCAAAATCTGTAAATTGTAATTATTACCATTAGTACAGTTTTCTTATCTATTAGCACTTTGAATAATAACTATATATAGTATATTAATTAATCATACGTATGATGGGGTGCATAAGCTAAATACAAAATGTCAATATTAGATGTACTTTTTTTTTCGAACTGACTACGCTTTTGGCCTTGGAAGGCCTTTACAGCTTCACCGGACTACTAAGGCGAGCGCTTAAGGCAATCAGCCGATTGGGCAACTAGCACGGCACACCTCGGCTTGGCTATTGCCTTTTACATGCAATTCGCGATTTATCTGAGATAACCTAGTCTAAGCTAACTATTCATACATGTATGAGTTGTTGAAACAAATATGTGTACCAAGCATACATATCTCAACAACTCTTACATATATTTCTTATCGGAAAAATATTAGATTTACACAGATTGCTATAACTACGCGTCGTTAGTCTGAAGCAAGCGCAATGCGTCACGAGCATGTCGGTAACGCGAAGCCATAAGTTTTTCTCCTACCAAAACATAGTACAACTCAGCCAAAGCTTTCACTTTAACGTTTTCTTAAACAACAGTCTTTGAATTCAGAGTGTTATTAAAAGCAACAAGATTGTATACCATTCCCACAAGACATTTAACAAAAGATAACAGGTTGTGTTTATTAAAAAAAACTACATGGTAATTAGGATTTATTACGAGGTTTACATAACTTGAAGTGATTATAAATAAAATGTGTGTCACTTCGAGTTGACATTTAGGTCACGTTGTGGAAAAATCCAAAATAAAAGCACTTCCAGTTGCCATAAAGGTTATCATACTGCAAATGTGCTTCCAACACATAAGATAATCCCACGTGCCAAAAGATATGATTTTGAGTAATACCTTACGAAGTGCATTTTGTTTAAATAAATGAAGTAAATATGGCCGAATAGGGTTTTTGAAATCGTTTTGACAAAAATATTATTGATTTCAAAAGGTATTTGAATTCTTTTTTATATATTATTATATAACTCTACAAGATAGTCAAATATGTAATTGACAAGATTACATGCAAAATATACATATTATACTTATGCAAATCTGGGACTACAACAAATGATCGTGCAAATGTTTGCACATGCTTAAATTACCAGTTTGCAGTTGCGTGGGCTAATGTCATTAAAGAACGTGCAATATATAGATGCCTTTCAAATTAAATTACTGAGTAGTAACAGAGATTTGACCAATCCGGAGTTCCCTACCCCTTATCGATATGAAATGTAACTCATTATGGATGTTTGGTCAACGCAATGTTATGTATCAACTTAAAATAAATTGAGATCAACGTGTGTAAGAGATCAAGATGTTCAGTCGAGTTATATGAGTTAAACGAGATTTCTCACGTACCGCTACCAATCTTCTAAATATGAAAACTGGCTACGATGACATATACATAGATACGTTATTTTGTAATTACCGTGACAAGGAGCGCGTTGTGTTAACGCAGTGTCCTAGGTGAGCGATTTACTTGAGAACGCTAGGCGGTGCGGCGCGATGCGAAAAAAACAAACAGGCGACATGTATTGAAGTGTCCTACGTGACCAACACAGACGCGTGGGAACGGCGCGGCGCGAAGCGAAGCGAACGCGATCAGTTGGTTTGATATTTTCGCGAGAATGTGATGCGGCGGCGGATGTCCGAGTCGATTGCGTTGTCTGATATGGATGCTATTCAGCGATTCGTGCGCACGTAGGATAAACTGCCGCACCGCATCGAATCGCTTCGCAATTGTGTTTGCTTTGAATCGCCTACGTAGAACATAGCCTAAGCGTTTACAACGCCTAAAATAGCCTTTTGGACGTTCCACATGGCGAACACGACAGTTTTTATCGCAGAGAATAAGTCATGACACACGCTCACACGAAGCTCACGGCGTCACATTTCTGGAGGTGGGTCCAGTGGAATTCAATTATATACTTCTTGATAAAGTATTCCAGAAATAAAAATATTTTTTTCTTAATTTGGGGGGCTTTTATTCCACCAAACATATCAAACCCATTGTTCCCCAATCCTTCTAGCTCTATTATGCGACTCGCTGATGAGGTATCATTACTAGATTATACAGCATCTTAGCTTCACCCGGACAGGGTTCAGCCAAGATGATGTGACAAATACCTATGTTCTGACAACTACTTCTCATACTACTCATAATTTCTGAGTAATTTTCAAACTGATACACGGGATGTAAATGTGTAGTTCAGTTTTCTGGTAGAACCAAGGATATCTCCAGAAAGTTCTTAGTTTTTAAAAATATTATTTTTCATAACTTTGTTTATCATTATTTTTATGTTGCAGTTGGTATGAGTAGGTAAGTAAGTAGGTATGATTGGATTCACATATCCTTTGATATAGGTTTCTAAATAAAATTAAGATTAGAAAAACTTATAAAATAGAAGGCTTACTACAAGATAGGTCAATTGAAACCATACAGATACAAAAAGTTTAAGTAAATTATTAAGTGGCAGACACATAAAGTGAACTTTGACAAAAAGAATAAAATTGCATCGTCATTTTATGCGATATCACTTGAATGGCAAAAAGTAAATAAAATTTAGCTCTGACTGTGTCCTTACAAATTTAAACGGGCACAACAAATAAACGCTTTAGTACAAAGTTGCATCGTTTGCCTTAGAATCATTTCTTCTCTATCGAAATCGCTAGTTACTTAGTCGGTTTTTAGTAATATCAAAAGTGAATACACATTAAAACTCTTGTTACATTCGACGAAATTTATAAAATCTACTCCAAAAACAGTCTCTCGTTCAGTCTCACCATTCAAATTTCTAACACGAGTACTATAGCGATATATACCTACCACCAATACAGTGTAGTATAATACAGTGACAATTGAAATTACTCATTAATTTAACAGTGTAATTGCTCGTATGGCAATAGGAATGATCGATAGTCATCTATGGAAAGAAACATCGATAGTTAGCTGGAAAACATCGATGTTCTAACAGTTCTGACCTAGAGGGAAAAGGGAAAGGGACATCTTCAGATAGGTTTTTTTCCAAAGCTGGCCAATTCCTGTACCAGCAACAGATTAAGGGGAAATGACCTAACAAAGTTATTTTTTACAGAGTGTGCCCAAAAAAACTGGGAGTTATTTTTTTTCCTTATTTTGTATTTTCAATAAAAATAAACTCATTTACTAGATAGAATAGACGTTTTTATCGTGCATCGATACTTTTAAATCCGTGTTACAATCGATGTTGAAAATGATTCTAAATCACCCTATAAATCGTTTTAAAGAGGAAAATCGTGCATGGCATGGCCTGCATCATGGCCATGGCTACGAGCTGATTAGTATTTTGTAATGTTCTGTTTAGACTGAAATATGGAGTAATTATATAATAAGTAAATGTGAAGATTTAGTCTAGTCTAGAAGATCTAGGACCGTATAAAATATATAGTTGTAATACATACATTAAAATTAATGTGATGTAATGAGTAATTGTGATGACATTAATTAACGTTGCTAATAAAATAAAAGCTAACGCAGAAAATTCTAGAACTAGTTATTGCCTGCCACATATCTCGTATATTTCAAACTTTTACAACTACTTATTATCGATTTAATAACGTTCACGTCATCTTTTTATATAACGATTATTTACCTGAAAAAACTTTTTCTTGTAGGTGGTAGAGCCTCGCTGAAGCTATTTTTGGTTTCAGCATGAATGGGTTGGCTCCTCCGGGGTAGTACCACCCTTCTCACAGATAACCGACGTGAGATAACAGTGCTTGCATTGTTGTGTTTCGTTCGGTCAGTGAGAGAGCCGGAGGCCCACGTCCCTTCCTCTTTCCCTTTCCTCCCCCCCCCCCCTTCTCCCATATACAGGCTGGCACCGCACTTGCGACGTCCCTGATGTCGCTAATGTCTATGTGGACGGTGGTGATCACTTAACATCACGTGACCCACCAGTTCGTTTGCCTCCTTTGATATAAAAAAAAACTTTACTTACTGACATAAAATTAAAGTATACATTTTTAAAGAGGATAACTCTTTATAAATATGCAAGACTCGTGAAAATCCGTTCAGTATTTACGGAAATAAAAAGGAAAAAAACTATTTTATTTTTGTTATTATTTACAGTGTGAAAGAACCAGTCACAAAATTATTTAGAAATAATGTAAATTATGTATAAAAAAACTTAGTCATTATGATGTCTGTGCGGATATTCCAATTACGAATTATTAGTTAATGAATGGAATTGAATATATGACCCATTTTTATTATTAAAATAATTCGATCAATTCAAATAATTTCAATAATGTGAACAGTTTTTAACGTGTTATTTCTGATGATCATTGAAGCGTTTATCGAATTATTAAATCAGTTCGAATTCAATAATACTTCGGAATTATTCGAATGGTCCAAATATTTAAATCGAATACAACTATTCACTTCGATTTTAACAAAGCTTCACACATCTCTAACCACTGAAAATGTTGAATTCTTTTGAATTGAAGTAACCTGACGTCGAGTTTGTAGAATGTCAGTAGTATTTTTCATATGACTCGGAATTTTATTGCAAAAAATAAATAATACGATGGACTTTATGTACGACGTATAATGTTAAGTATATAAATAAATACAGTACTACCATAAAGAAGCAAAATTTGTTTGTTTATAGGAAATAATCGCTGAATGTATTGATATGATTCTAAAAGTTTTTTCACTGATTGAAAAACTTTTTGTGTGATGGTTATTTTTTTTTCGCAATGAACGGTCGGCGGTTCCAATAATATAATATTTTTTTTATTCGCAAAATACAACTTACGCTTTACATTCTAATCTTGCTTACACGCACAGTGTTCATTACTGAGATCTAAATTATTTTTATTCACCCTTTCATCTTACTTTTTTATATTTTCACAAAAAAAAAAATGCTTATTCAATCCATTCCTAATGGGATGTAGCAGTGAACATTCGAAAAGTAAATATTTAGGTAATTTTTGTCTTACACGAAAATTACATATTTGAAAATATATCGTTTATACCTAAAGAATATAAAAATAAATTTTAAAATGCGTAAGATTTCAAAAATCACTACACAAATTCATTTTATTAAATTTACAAAAACAAAATGAGATCAAATTCATTTCACACACAATTTGGTCCTTCGAGCCGGATGAATATTTAAAAATATAAAAAAAATGTTAAATTTTTGCTACCGTTTTTTATACGGTAATAAACTATTTATAATTATATAATGTTGCCACATCACATACATCTATCGTCTTGGACGCATCTTCACAATATAGTTAGTAAAATTACAAATAATTCTAATACGAATTTCAATACTCCTAACCAAGAAAATATAATATAACCCAATATTCAATACACATATAGTTTTACAGTTCATATATTTTCTGTTTTATATAATATCTAACTCAGAAAGAACCAACTCTGTCATATTTCTACCCACCTATTATTGAAAAAAAAAAAGGTCTTTAGTATATAAAAATTAGTATTCTTTCATTATAAGCTTCACATTTTACACACAATTTTAAATGAATGCACAATATTATAATATATCGAGTAATAATCACCCTTCAAAGTTACCTTTCAGTCTGTAGAATATCTGTAACAATATAAATTACTTTTTATACGCTTTGATCACAGTAGGTAGTAGAAACATCAGCATTATGTTGTAAGTCATAGATTATAATTGAAAAAAAAAGGGAGTAAAAGTCAACAAACTATCGATATTCATCAACGTCCAATGGGAGAACTAACTACGCATTAATATCGAATTTAGCGACGATACGCTTATTATGTATGGCACTATCAGTAAAAAGAAACACTACGAATTGGTTAATTTTAGTTAACGCTCTTTTAATGTAAATATATTGTAGGAAAACAAATGCTTAGTTGGGTTTGATTCGGAGATATGTCACGAGCTAGCAAATTAAGACAGATTGTAATCGCTGTAGGGTTTAATTCTATTATAAGAGATGAATAAATTATGGCGATAAACAGAAAGGGACAAAAGATTTTGAAAAAAAAATTACATACTAAGCGAATTGATTGAATATTAATATAATTTTATGTTTATAAAAATTATTTGCAAGATGGCAAATTCAAAACAGTTGTATGTAACGTATACGTGGGTAGAAGTGAAACTTAGTATTCTGATTATTTTTTTAAGAGAAAGAGATGAATACAACAGTATACATTAGTTTTCGGCATAATTCTGTAATATTTTCTTATAGGTATATTAACAAAATTAATAACATACAACACGGAATATATTTAAGGTGTGCGAGAGTCATTACGATCCAACAGGAAATTATATGCTACCAATAGATTTCAACGTTTCTCACTCTCTCTCTCTTTGTATATTTTACAAGTACATTAAGAATATACTTTCGTTTAATAAAATCCAATTCACACCATCTAAAAAAAGGAACGACTTCAAAAAATAAAAAAGCAAGTCAAGCCCCGTATCTCCAAAGATTGATATAGGAAGTCCTGGAGGTTCTTAAATTATTTTTTATAAATAACAAGAAAATTGAATATCTCACCAATGACAGACAAACTGAGGAGTGATAGGTTAGCATGGTATGGGAATGTCTTGAGGAGAGATGAAAATCATGTAACTCGAAAAGCTTTGAGTATGAAGGTGGATGGATATAGGAGTAAAGGAAGACCGAAAAAGGTATGGATAGATTGTGTGTGTGTGTGTGTGTGTGTGTAAAAATTGGAAATACTGAGATAGCGTCTGGTAGGCGAGAGTAGAAAAACAACATATTGTGCTGACCCTATCTTGATAAGAAAATAATAAAGAAATCAAGGGTAAGAAAATTATCATGAGGACACTCACCAGTTCATGTTGAGCTTCATTTTTCGCCTTTTCCAATGTTCATCGGGGCCTGCGTCCGTCGACTCCTCGTCCATTTTACCTCCATCCTCGTACATGATCATCTCTATCAGTTTGTTTCTATCCTTCGGTGGGGCCATATCTAGTGTACCGAGGCTGTCCAGCTCGTTCAGCTTAAGAATTTTTTTCTCATCTATCGGCGGCAGAGGAATCTTTTTCTGGCTCGCCAACGAGTTCGCCCGTCTTATTTTATGCACGTACTCGCATTCTGGAGGGCTCGGGGCGCGTTCGATCAACGAGGGGCGTTTCCCGACGATGACGCTCTGTCTTGCGTTATTCGCTACTAATATATATGATTTATCGATGACTGGCTGCGTGTCACCGTTCTGGTGCTGCTGCTTCTGTACGGGTGACGTTGGACGGGTTATTCTAGCATCGCTAGGTTGAGACTGTGCCAGAAGATCAGTATCAACTGCGGCAGCTGTCACCTCCTTCGACGAGTGAGTGTTCCTAATGTGACGCTCCAAGTTATCTTTCCTACGAAACCGACGCGTGCACACTATGCACCAGAACGGTTTCGAATCTGAAATGTTGTATTAATAGCACAATCTCAGAGATCTTCCGCGTGTCACACCTTATGACGAAGAAGAGGATTCCCAAATTAATTATTCGATACGATGATATTTTCTGATATTCGTACCTCAATCGACGTACAGTCCTCTCCAATCTTTTTGGCCGTTCTAAATATAGCCGAAGATAGGGTTCGTGCATAATATAGTCAAAAATGTAATACGAAATAAAGTTTTAATACTATTAGAAATCTAGTAGGTGGTAGAGCCACGCTGAAGCTATTACTGATTTCAGCATGAATGGGTCGGCTCGTCCGTGGTAGTACTACTCCCCTCACAAAAAATCGACGTGAAATAACAGTGCTGCATTGTCGTGTTTCGTTCGGTTAGTGAGAGCGCCTGAGGCCCACCTCCCTTCCTCTTTCCTCCTCCTCCCCCCTCTCCCATATACAGGCTGGCAACGCACTTGCGACTTCCCAAATGTCGCAAGTGTTTATGGACGGTGGTGATCACTTAACATCACGTGACCAACCAGTTCGTTTGCCTCCTTTGACATTAAAGAAAATATCTAAAATTGGCATTTATTTAGCCTTAAGTTGTTTCGATGTTTATACATATAAATATTTATACCTAAATTACTGTTCTGCTCAGCTATATTGTAGCGGTCAAATAGTTTGGAAACGACTATAGTTGCGAATCTTTCGGTAAAGCTAAAAGACTATAGTGAAACCAGAGACTGGTAGTAGGACTTTTTCTGAGCACGTGTGGCTAACTACCAAACTCAATTGAAAATCTGTCACCAAGCACCTATAGGTGTATTTCGGCACTTGCAGTTGAGAGCTACTCCTCCTTTAAATTCAGCGTGTTTACCATCTTAGAGCACATCTTCATTCAATATCAGGTGGGATTGTGGTCAAACGCTATAACCTATAAAGATAAACTAAAAAAAGATTACAGTCTGTAACAAGGACAAGGAGGAAAATTTGTGTGACGTAATTTATGGACGGTTCGTATACAATTCTCCTCTCTCAAATACAGTCGTTGGAATACACCGAATGTGCAACTGTTAGAAAAAAGTCCCAAATCTACCTTAGAACATTCTATGATAAGCAATGGATATAAGGGTTAGGAGACAATGATACGATTAAAAATATTTAAATTGCAAACTCTAACTGCTGGGTATCCACCTCAATAATGTTAGACTAGGATCGATCGACTCTGAAAGGCTACAAGTATGTGTGATGCAGGATAGTCGTCAGGTCGGGATATGTGTAGGTAAATTTCGTTAAAAACCAAAAAAAATAACGTGGCGAGAGGGTAATTTTGGCCTAATTTTTGTCGAGATCGACTCAGAAGATACTCAAGTTCGACACGCCAATCGAGATCGACAGTTTGAGCACCCGTATTATAGACTATTCTAGAGCTTTGACACTTACCGGTATGGACGGCAGTATGCCGACGCATGTCCTTCGAAGAGTGGAAGGCCCGCGGGCATCTCGGACACTGGTGGGTACGTTTCACCCGTGAAGTCGGTTTCGGAACACCACCCGTTCGTACTTCCCCCTCGCAGACATCACAAGCCCCGCACGAGCAGTCAGTCTTTTTCTCTAAATATGTCGTTATATTCCAAAATCAGCTAAATCCAATTTTAATCGTTCATACACCTTTAATTTTTTTTTCCAATCTTGTACACCAAGAACGAAATTCTAATTTTGTCGTCAATAAGGTTTTTAGCTTTTTGGTTTTATGATGTTCATATTTTACATGTACAAATTTTGAATATCTTGAAAAATAACGTAAAATATTAGGAACCGCTAAAATTGGATTTAGCTCATCTTTAAATGCAAATATTCAAATATCACATGACTACATTACCTATAACTTAGTCGATACTAGACACCCGCCCCGGCTTTGCACGAAGCAGAACATAATGTAAAGAAAAGAGAAGTCATGGTGGTTGTCTAGTCTCGTTTCAAAAACTCGATGTCCGCAGGTCCGAACTCCATCATGTAACAAGGACTTTTTCGGAACTCGCGTATATTTACTAATTGGTAACACTGTTGGCTAACGGTGAAACAAAAAATCGTGAGGAGATCTGAACCTGAAAAATACTCTTGTAGTACCATCGTATGTGGGGAAAACAGAGAACTATGGAATTTCCAGAGTTTGTAATCGCCAATAGGTCGTTTGCTAGCGCGAATGATTTTACCCCACCTTTCCTCAAGAAGAGGCCTTTATCCCTGCCGTGGGTCTTTTACAGATTGATGAAAACTTAATGTAAAACGATTATGAAAAAAAATGTAAAACGTCTGCGATCCGATTCATTTTTTCACACTTTCTATCTATTTGATTTTCAGTAAATAATATGCTCATTCTACACATATTGACCAAGCAATTGAAAGGCTATTGTGCAGCTTGACGTTATCAGAATCCACGGTGGTTACGCACGATAAATATAACAAAAAAAAAACAGCGTAGCATACTTTTTCAACCACATTTTTATAGATCAATACTAAACATATCTATTCACATATCTGCGGGGTGGTAGGGTTTTACAGCCCGACTGGGTCGCAACCACCATGTACATGGCGAAAGAGCCCGTCATAGTGACTCGCTTCAGCGCGTCGCGTTTCGGGATCAGCCTGTGCATATCCAGTTTATTACAGGCCGGCATGATAGTGGCGACCGGCGATGGACAGTGTGTCTATCGGTGGTCGCTATTATTTTTGGATTGTACTGTGCTTACCATCAGGCATAGTGCAGTCACTTTGCCGAGCTACAATAAAAAAAAAAAAAAAAAAAAAAAAATTCACGGATTGAAATACATAGAAGAATCATGTAAGATTTCCGCATTTTGTCAATATAAAAGATGTTTTACTTTAAATGAATCTGATTTTCTCACATTTTTATACTATTTTCTAGGCAAAAAAAAAATTATATGATATTTACCGAATCGGCTCGATTCCCTTGCGTAATTAATGGACGCCTCCTAATATAAAAATATTGATAAAGTAAATTGTAATATAACCTGAATGTTTCTGTACGTGCTTCCTATAATTGGATCCGTCGCGGAATCGCCTGCCACATGTCTCGCACTCGTAGGGACGCTCCTCCGTGTGCGTTAGCGCGTGCTTCCGCAGTGACGTCACGTTGTTGAACGCCTTGTTGCATTCCGTGCACACGTGATTCTTCTCTTCTGAAATTATATAACTAGCCGTGTTCATGACTTCGTCCGCTTGGAATCTCATGTAAAAAAGTCTAATAAAATCATCTGAATGTTGCCCATTTACTTATATACTTTTCTCTCGTAATTAAGTCGCGTTGTCATTTAAATTACAATAACTTTTGATAGCCCAACCCTATTTTAATGAAACAAAGACTAAATGATACTCGGAAATATATCATATGCAGTACTTTAGCAGTGACGTGAATTTAAACAAACAAACAGACAGACATTTCTAAAAGTGATTAATAAATATATTATTTTTTATTATTATCGCTTGTTCCTACAAAAATCTACGAGTGAAGACATATTAGATTTAAATTATATGTCTTCTTTGTTAGTAACTTTTTGTGTGTGTTAATAAAAGAAGATAGACCGGGATCTGTAAAGTGTGATCATAATCAACAGCCTGTAGAGGCCCACTGTAGGACCATAGATAGGCATCTTCCCGAAGAAAGTATGGGCATAATCATCACACCTGTCCACGATGTATTGGCGATTTTAAATTTCGAAAAATTCACAGTTCTATCTTTTTCCCATTTACGGGTGGCACTACAAGAACATCTTTCAAGTTCAGGTATCTGCAAGATGTTTTTCTCCACCATCAGCTGATAGTGTCACCTTTTTAAATTAGTAAATGTTCTCGTATCCCGAAAAATTCACTGGTACATACCAGGGTTAAACCTGCGGACATCGGATTCATATTCCCCCAGTCAACACACTATGACGGCAAAGCGTACTTCCTATAATGACATAATGAAAAACATTTATAGTCGGAGGGTAAGCTTGATTGTTGGCGTGGCGACGCAAAACATGAACATCGCACTATTAACGAAATACTAATTCATTATTTTATGGAACGCATTTATAGTGCTTTATCTTTTCATTATGCCATAGCTGATTCCTGTCGTAATTTGTTCTTATATGCAATATAACTTATACAGAACAATATCGATGTTTCACACCAGCCAGGCGTCCCGTGACGGCTCAATATGTTTTCAAGAAAATAGCCATTACTGGGTTATTTGGCCTTTTCACAGTTCCAAAACAAATACTGGAATTTTAATTTAGTGGGACTAATTACCACAATAGTTGAAACGCGACAATAATAAGGTAAATTAAGTATTTTCTTAGCATATTAATACATTCACATTATTAACTAAATGGGTTATATAATTGCAATACAATACAAATATCAATACAAAAATCCTGTTAAAATTTAATTTTTAGACCTACCTTTTTAAACGGTCTGTTATGTCAGTTTTATAGATTTTATTTAATAAATTCCATTGAGATAAAAAATATGAACTTATACTTACTGGTGTGCTTTAACTTATGCCTCTGCAATTTGGACATCTGGAAGAAGCTGTCAGTACACATATCGCACCGATATATGCGCTCGTTCCGATGGACGCGCATGTGATACTTGTAGTGTGAACGAGATGCAAAACTCTGTTGTGAATAAACATCATTTCATATTCATTAGATACTCCTTACATATTGTTTTAAAGAAATAATAAAGTGACAAATTCTTTAGCCTCTTTGTGACTTGAAACCCATTGAAATGAAAAACAACATTGAAGAGAACAAACATATACATCTATGAACGTATGGGCATTCCACATCAATTCAGCGGAGTTGATTTTTCATGTGGTGTGGTAGGCATGGGCAAGAGTAAGAGAGTAAGAGTAAATAGATAACATTTTTTACAAAGAAATGTTGTAAGCATAGTATATTTTTGTCTTAATTTTTTTTATGTTTTATCCCCTAAACATAAAATATTAGAATGACTAACAATGCAGATGAAGTTACAGATATCAGTTAGACTACCACACAAATTCAATAGAAAATCACAACTAATTTTAGATCAGGAAATAATTACACTGACATCTGCAATTACAGAGACCATAATTCTTTTATTGAAAATAATGAAATTGTACATGAGTTATTACTGTATTATCCAGTTTAATGTAATATTTCATTTGTCCTTAATATTAATACCCATGTTGAATTAATCAAACCAAATGAACTGTAGAGTCTGATGTTATTAATTAATAAATATTGAGTTTTTAACTATCCAGTACCTGGACGACCGAACGTTTTTTCTTTTATTTTTATTGTAGCACAGCAAGGTGACTGCGCTATGCCTGATGGTAAGCACCGTACAATCCAAAAGTAATAGCGACCACCGATTGACACAGTGTCCATCGCCGGTCGCCACTATCATGCTGGCCTGTAATAAGCTGGATATGCACAGGCTGATCCCGAAACGCGACCCATAGAAACGAATCACTATTACGGGCTTTTTCGCCATATACATGGTGGTTGCGACCCAGTCGGGCTGTAAAACCCTACTACCCCGCTTGCGCCATTGCCTCGTTCGTTATTCAGCAGGGTGCACCACATGCATGTGAGGTTGGCTTGGGTGTTTCAAGTCTTATGGTGTTATTCGACACCCCTTACACCCCCAACCTAGTTCATATCAAAAGAGATATCTCTCTTATAATTATAGTAATAAAATTATTTTTAAAATTCAAATAAACTGTTAGGTTTGCCACAGAAAACTAGGGTTTTTTTTATAAAAAAAAAAGTATCTCTTTTGTGGTCCACTCGGATTCGAACTGGGATTAGACAGATTTTCAAAGCAGCCGATTTCCATCTGAGCTATTTTTGTTTTGACAATGGCGGCGAAGTTAACCTTTATATTCTAGCTATATTTTTCAATGCCTGAAGACTCATGAATGAAATCTAGCTCGATCTATTTATCGACCCCGAAACCACTTACATACTAAGTTTTACAGAAATTGCTGACACCATTTCATTTCTGAGATCCTGAATATATCACAATATAAAGATATACAAGAATTGCTCCTTTAAAGGTATTAGATATGAATGTAATTAATTAAAATATATCTTAAAATAGTATTACACTATTCCTCTGTCAATCAATAAATAAGTTATTTCATATTTTCTATGAATGTTTACTAGTTGATTTTTTTTTAGAATAAAATATTATTACCTTTGGACATTCTGGGCACTGATACGGTTTCCTTTGCCCATTACAATATGCATGGTAGGCGACTTGACTTCGAGCATGGAACTTCTTATCACATAGTGTACATAAGTAGTGCCTGCTGTTTCCATCTAAAATTAATAACAAAATAGTCAATAAATAACAAAATAAAATACATCTTCGATAGTAAACTGTAATACTTATTTTAATGGCTAAATACATACTCATTAAGACACCCAACCTAAAGATGACCCAGGCTTTTTTTCATTTCGTTACCAGATTTTATTTTTTCAATATCCATTGACTATGAATTTCTGACATTGACAAACTACAATTTCCAATCCGCCTATGATATTTACTCATTGCAACTCATGATAATCTGATGACATTGAATAGAACTAAGGTTTTCAGAAACTAAAGTTGCTAATAAGTTAGTAATCCTAAGTCATATTAAAACATATATATTGTTAGCGCTTATTGCTTGATATTTTATTTAAAATGGAATATAATAATCATTTACTGTAAAGAAAACTTTTCTGAAGTTACACCTTACCAAAACCACAACACTCATAAAAATATTACAATCCAAAGACACACATCTGCAATTTTTAGTAATAATCAGTGATATATATGTACTAGCTGTGCCAGCGACTTTGTCTGCCAGGAACCCAATATAAAAAACTAATAAAATCATTTGATTGTATTGAGCCTATTTACTTAACTACTTTAACGTACTTAAGTCATATTGTCATTAAAATTACAATAACTTTTCTTGAAGTAAGCTGATTTTAAAGAACCCAAATCTAAATGTTACTCTAGGATATACTTTATGATATTCTTGGTGAGGTATTTTATGAACGCAATAGTGTAGCATCGATGCATGTCCAAATATAGAGACAAACTGACAGATATTTTTAGAACTGATCAAACTGTACATTATTACTTATTCCAATCCACCTGCTATAATTTTCTTTCACTAAAATATAAAATGTACAAATATATTACATTTACATTCTTATTATATGTACAGTTAAGATATAAATTAATGAATGAAAAAAAAAACTCTTCTAAGATTATAAAATTATGTTTTTTCTTCAGTTTGTGTTTTAAATTGCTGTGTCTCTTTTCCATACAAGTACAATGGTTAAAATAAATATGGTTGTAAAGTATATAAAATCATGTGTCACCTGTTTCAACTTTAATATGTGATGTTTCTAATTTAGTCTTATTTATGCTCATATATTCAAAAGTTTCAATACTTTTTAATGTTTTTCCTAACGGCTCTTTGATGGTATCAGCATTGTTTTGTACTATCGTCTCATCCGCCACAGACTCACTATCCTCAGCTGAAAGAACATCGTTTGACTCCGGCTCCTTTTGAACCTCCACACAAGCTAAGCAACCAGTCTTCTCTTGCAGCAAACAGTCCATACACTTCACATGACCACATATCTCTGTCACCAGCCGATTATTCGTCGAGTTAACCGGTTTTCTATTACAGCAATTCGCGCAAATCAGAGTATTCATTTTCACATAACAACAACATAGGTTATATTAATTAGAAGTTCTTAAACAAAACTTTACAATTCATAATAAAATAATTATCCGAAGAAACGTCACTTCATACATTTATAAACAATATCCATTGATATAAATGATTTTTCTATATTTTATTTTTGCAAAGCATCTGTAAAATTGCAAGTACGTTTATAATTTGTAAACAATAATGACACAAATATACTTTTAAACTTCTGACATAAGCGATAAGTATAGTGGTTAAATAATGTATTTTCTTATTTTAAAATTATAGTACATTATAATTTTATAAAAAAGCTACAAATAAAAATAATTACATTTCTTTTATATATTTTGTTGAAGTTTATAGTTTGATAAGTACTAAGGTTTTTGAACAATTTTCTAGCACAGACTATTGACTAAGTCAAGTTTAATATTTGTCAATTGTCACCCCACTTACAGAACATACATAGAATACCTACTTGCTTTATATTAACAAAGTATAAGTATTTTGTATAGATTTATTTTTTGCGAAATGACTACGCTATTGGCTTGACAGGCGTTAAGCGTCAAGCGTCAGCCGATTATTATGTACTGGATACTAGAAACTTTCATATTAGCAAATATATGTAATAAGTTAAGATCTAAGTTTCAAGACATAATGGTGTTAATGGTCTAAGTAGCAAATAAATGATTAAATGAATAACAAGGAACTCTCATTTTAAAATGTATTTTATCATTATTACTGTGATAATACCATCATTTCATTTTGTTAATATGATTTGATTTTAACTAAATAGATGATACTACACCATATATCACCTCCATCTAGCATATTTTTATTTTCACTGTCGTTTAACATTCATTAGCTGGATAAGGAACCATTATTACACGATTTAAATGGATCAAGTAATGTTAAAACGCGATTACAAGTACAAGTATGTAGAACCCATGAACAAGATTGACGCACTACGCCTTTGCACTACGCTTACTTAGTACTTATATTTGTGTCTTTCACCCCATCTTAACAAACCTACCGAGTGGAATTTGATACATTTAAGATTTACCGACCCTCCTGATTTAATCACGTCAGCGAACGATCAGTACCAGCCAGTCTCTCCGAACAGAGCGTGTTCACGCCCACGCCCGCGTAACCACAGATGACGCCGCCGTGGTCTGGGGATAAATTTCGCTCCCGCACACCAGATTAGGCCTCCCTCAGCAGCGGCTCAAGTCTAGGTTCGATCACTCGGTAGGGAGCCCTTGAGTGCGTTGCTTGCGCGATACAGTGACATAAAAATATACATCACTCTACACGATCACCCCCACATACGTGCACGCTGCACGCTTACACATGAAAGTTGAAGGGTTTATTTTTTCCCTTATCGAACTGAAAAAACTGCACTTTTTCGTATAATAAATATATGGAAGAGTTGTTGAGGCGTGTATGGTTGGTACACATACGTTTCAACAACTCATATATATATATGAATAGTTAGCTAGGTTATTTATGATAAGTCGCAATTTTGCATGCAACAGGCAACAGCCAAGTCGAAGGGTGCCGTGCACCCTCGAGCTATTTGCCAAAAATAAAATCGTCTGAGTGCCTTAAGCGCTCGCCTTAGTAGTCCAGTGAAGCTGTTAAGACCTTGCTAGGTCAATAGCGTAGTCAGTTCGAGGGGAAAAAACATTTAAGATATAAAAACATAATTAAGTAAAATATTTTAAACGTACGGTCTATATATTACATGATAATTTTCATTTTTATATATATAATTTAAAAGATTAATTAATTTTATTGATACCTTTTTACGTTTTTGGTACAACATGTACAATCAAGGTAGTTTTTAATCTGTATAGAGCTGCTCAACTCAGCTTGTCATTTGTCATTTCGATAATTTCATTTTGTACGCCTTGTCGAAGCCAAGCGTTTTTTGAATACAATAAATAGTGAACATAAATAAATTAAAAACCACCTCAAAATGGTAAGTTTATAATGTAGTCGAGTAAAATAATATAAACACAAACAAATCCTGTAACGATAGCATCGATGTAACCTCAAATATTTAATTTGTTTTTAGGACGTTTTTTTAATGATAAGGCGAAAAAAATTAACCATCTTTACTGACGCCAAAGATGCTACGACTGTACTTGAATTGAAGAAAATGATCGAAGGTGAGTACGATAATGATGATATGTGAATAAATCTATTAATAGTCAGGGTACAATGTCGGGCGGTTAGCAATGTTTGAATAGGTTTGAGTGCCGTTAATGCTAGTTTAATCTTATGAATTGATTAATCGACGAACATATTTCTCTTGCGCGACTACTAGAGATCTTGGTAACATGACATCACTTTATAAAGTACTGTGTAAGCATTATTTTTCTATTTGTAAGCTTCTATGCTATATGATTAGTTGGTGTAAACTGTGGACCTTATATGTCTAAAATGCCTCTTATTCATTAAATTTTAAAATGTGTAATAGCCTCTTCCTTTTTTTTTATTTTGTTTATTAAGGGCAACAAATAATGGTACACAGAAATACATGTAAGTTAGTTAGCAAGATTAAAATACAGTATGAAATTTAAAATGAAATGAAATAAAATGAGATCAAGACTAATGGATAATCCAAGCTTAAATTTATGCTTAAAAAATAAAATGAATGCTTAGAATATGCATATCACAGTTGAAAACTTATTAACAATACTCTCTTTTATTGATTTATTAAACTATAAATGGCCTTACTTAAAAGAAATAACAATGATCAGTTTGTATTTTTAAAAAAGATTATAGGATAATGCTTTTAACTATAATCCCAGCTTATATTAAATTATAATAAGGCCTAATAGTAGCAAATTAAATGTTGAGGAGTGCTGGCTCTCAAGTAATGCTTTCGAAACATTTGATATAGTTTAATCCTCCATGCCTTCATGCCTCGAGCTGGGTTCTGCGCATTTATCCGGGAGGACATTCGCGTCCGTCGTTTGGTCAATCTTGAAGGTCAAGATCTGTCACTTCTCATTCTCCATATGGATTGCGCAGACCACCCGTACGTCTATGCTTGTGTATACAGGTCGCAGAGCGGTGACACAGAGACCAACCGCCTTATGGAGCACATGCAAATGGTGATCGACTCAGTCCTTCATCAGATCCCTTCCGCGGAAATCGTAGTTCTTGGCGATTTCAACTCCCATCATGTTGAATGGCTTGGTTCACGTACTACGGATTACGTGGGGCGATTTGTTTTTTACTTTTCCTAAGCATATTCCCTCACACAATTGATTGCCTCGCCTATGCGGATTCCGGATGTGGAAAATCATATGCCTTCACTGTTAGATCTTCTGTTGACATCTCATCCGGACAGTTACCAGATAAACGTCAAGGCCCCTCTGGGCTCGTCGAATCACTGCCTAATCCGGACAGCTGTGCCTCTTACGCGTCCATTTCGTCCACGACCTGTGGACAGACGCCAAGTCTGGCACTACAAATCTGGACTGGGATGGGTTGCGTTCTTTCTTCGCTTCATATCCATGGAGGCAGGTTTGCTTCTCGCTAGATGATCCAGATGCCATAGCAAATAGTCTAACCAACATCATACTCCAAGGAATGGGCTTTATTCCGAGCTCCATGATACCCATTGGAGGGAAATCTCAACCTTGGTTCGGTCGCACGTGTAGAATGGCCTACTGTCGAAAACAGAAATGCTACCGGGCCTGGGTGAATGCTGTGGCATCATAGGATGTAAATGTCAGCGCATTAAAAAAACAGTACAACTTTGCCTCCAGATCTTACAAAAGTGCAATCGCTTTGGCGAAGTCCACCTTTGTTGGTAGAATTGGTGAGAAACTAATTCGCCTCCCATTAGGAACCAGGACGTTTTGGTCTCTCGCCAAAGCTGTCTTTGGAAATTTTTGTCAACCAACCTTTCCATCGTTGCGGAGAGATGACGAGTCGTTGGCCCATGACGCTAAAGACAAGGCCGATCTTCTTAGTTGCCTTTTTACGTCCAACTCGACTCTCGATTGCAAAGAGAAACCACCACGTACATTACTGCTTGTGAAAGCTCGATGCCTAATGTTCGGTTTTTGCAAAGAGCTGTACGCAATGCACTTTTCTCTTTGGATATCTCGAAGTGGAGTGGGCCAGACCGAATTCCCGCAATTGTGCTTAGGACATGTGCTCCGGAACTGGCTCCAGTTCTTTCACATCTTTTTAGGCGCTCATACACCGCAGGTGTTGTCCCTAATATCTGGAAGAGCGCTTTGGTGCACCCGAACCATAAAAGAGGCGACCGCTCTGATCCATCCAACTATCGGCCGATTGCCATTATCTCCCTGCTCTGTAAGATAATGGAATCCTGCATCAACCGCCAGCTTCTGAAGTATCTAGAAGATAACCTTATTAATGATCGCCAATATGGTTTCTGTCAAGGCCGCTCAGCTGGTGATCTTCTAGTCCTTCTGACTCACAAATGGGCGGAAGCAGTTGAAAAGAAGGGCGAGGCCTTGGCCGTTAGTTTGGATATAGCTAAGGCCTTCGATCGAGTCTGGCACGAAGGGCTCTTCACGAAGCTGACTTCGTATGGACTCCCCGAGAAACTACGCAATTGGGTGTCCAGTTTTCTCACGGATCGTAGCATAAAAGTCGTCGTTGACGGAGCATGCTCGGATCTCAGATCTGTGAGTGCTGGTGTCCCGCAAGGCTGTGTACTATACCCCACCTTATTTCTTCTACATATCAATGATTTGTTGCAAATCAGCAACATTCGTTGCTATGCAGATGATAGTACTGTGGATTCATTTTACAAGTCATGCAGGTGTTTCTCGAGAACGCGTTTATGAGAGCCGTAATAGACTGGTGTCTGAAATTGAGACGTCTCTCGAGCTTGTCTCAGATTAGGGAAAACAAAATCTGGTCGAGTTCAACTCCACTAAAACGCAAGTCTGTATCTTTACCGCAAAAAAGACCCTCTTTGACGCAGTTTATATTTTCCAGGGAGTAAGTACCCTTAGTCGCCAAGCCTAACATCAGTAACCTGGGTGTCGATATATCAAGCGAAGTTCACTTTGGTGGGCATTGGGAAGGCAGAGCAAAACTAGCTTCAAAAAAATTAGGTGTTCTTAATAGAGCAGGACAGTATTTCACACCTGGGCATCGCCTTCAGCTTTATAAGGCGCAAGTCCGTCCACTCATGGAATATTGTTTCCACCTTTGGGCCGGAGCACCTCAATGTCACCTACTTCCTCTTGACCGAATCCAACGTCGAGCGGTTCGAATCATCGGCAACTAGATGCTCTCCTCAAGGCTAGACACCCTGGCGCTTCGTAGGGACTTAGCGTCGCTTTGCGTCCTTTACAAGATCTATCACGGAGAATGCTCTGAAGAGATGTTTGGACTGATACCTGCTGCTCAGTTCCGTTACAGAACGACTAGTCACGGACTGAAGTTCCATCAGTGTCATCTCGATGGTTGGAAGTCGTGCACCGTGCGATTCTCACGTTCGTTTTTTCCGCGTACGACAGTTCTCTGGAATGAACTCCCAGTGGCAGCTTTTCCGGACGAATACAATCTGCTATTTTTCAAGAAACGAGCCTACTCCTTTCTTTAAGGCCGGCAACGCATTTGTGATTCTTCTAGTTTCACAGGTGTCCATGGACGGCGGTGATCACTTATCATCAGGTGACCCGCATGTTCGTTTGCCGCCAATACTATATAAAAAAAATTTGAACAAGGTTTGTAGGTAGTAGAACCATGCTGAAACTATTACTAGTTTCAGCATTAATGGGTTGGTTCACTCGAGGTACTACCGCTCGACCCGCAGAAAACCATTGTGAAGTAAAAGTGTTGGCCTTGTTGCATTTCGTTCGGTCAGTAAGAGCGCCGGAGATCCACCTTCCTCCCGTCCACTCCTCTCCCACTCCCCCTTCCTCCAAACTCCTTTAGTGTTGCTAGTTGGTGGTTGGTGGTCTGCTCATCCGGAGTAGTACCATCCTCTCAAAGAAAACAGGCGTGAAGTATTAGTGCTTGCATTGTTGCATTTCATTTTGGTCAGTGAGAGAGGTGAAGGCCTACCTCTCCTTCCCCCCCCCCCCAACACGGGCTGGCAACACACTTGCGACTCCACTGGTGTTGCAAGTGTCTATAGACAGCGGTGATTACTTAACATCAGGTGACCCTCCTGTTGATTTGCCTCCTATGATATAAAAAAGGTAGCTAAATAGATACCTAAGCAGACATTGAAAGAATGTGTCACCATGTTTAATAATTGAAATTTATTTAGAACGGTGAAGCTGTAAAAGCCTAAAAATTAAGGCCAATAGCATAGTCAGTTGGAAAAAAAAATTGAAATGTATTCATGTATATAGACTTTTCACATTTAGTAGAGGTAGCATGAATGATGGACTAAGAGTAGTGAAATATATCTATTGCTATAGGTTTCCTTTGATGAAATTTTGTTCACTTTTCCTTACAATGTATCATACTGATTGTACATTGTTCCATAAGTATATATTGTTGTGTAAATATTTCGAAGTACAGCTCCACAGGTGTAGATAATGTTTTAAATCTTTTATACTACAGGCTAAAATATACCTCAATTTTATTTGAAAATGAATTACAATTTGGAAATAAACTCTAACATCATAAAATAGATCAAAAAGTTAAAAAAAATCATAACATGCCCACCTATAGAAAGCCGCTAGGGCATTTGTAACTCTCCTGGTGTTGCTAATGTCTACGGAGAGTAATGATCACTTAACCATCAGGCGACCTGCCTGTTTGTCTGCTTCCTATAATATAAAACAGATCTAAGTTTTGTATCCTATACATAAAAATTAAATAAAATTGCCTGTAATTTGAGATTGTTTCCAAAATATCTAAAAAGTATTAATTAAGTTTCATATTTTCGTAAGGGCTAAGCAGTAATAATACAATTAAAGTAGAAGGCAGCCCAGCGTTAATCCATATAAACTGTGTAGTTTACATGAAATAATAAAACCACTTTTATGAGAATGTATTTGCAGGTACCAGCTAGATAGAAATCATCATCATCGTCATTACCCTTATCCCACTTAAGTAGGGTCGGCACATGTTTTCTTTTTCCATTTTCTCCTGTCAGATGTTGTCTCAGTATTCACACCTTTTACAGACATATCGTTTTTCACACAATCCATCCATACCTTTTTCGGTCTTCCTCTACTAGTATATCCATCCACTATCATACTCAACACTTTTCTAGTAACATGGTTTTCATCTCTCCTCATGACATGCCCATACCATGCTAACCGATTACTCCGCAACTTTTCTGTCACTGGTGCTATTTTCAAACTGCCTCTAATATACTCTTGTATCAATGAGCTAGATAGAAACATAACCATATAAATATAATGATACAGAAAAACCATTTGTGTATGCACCATTAAATATTACTGATTAGCAATAGACACTTGGTCTTTATATAATAAAAATTAACACAATATCTTAATCTATACTACTATTATAAAGCACGAGGGTTTTTTTCTTTGGTCGAATGCTCTAATCCCATGAATTACTGGTCTGATTTGAAAAATTCTATCATTGTGAAATAGCTCATTTATCGAGGAAGGCTATATAATCACACTAAAACCAATAGGAGTAGATCAACAATGAAGAATTTTTGAAAATATGGCGGTTTTTCCTTTTGAGAGCTTCCTCTGCAAGTTAGTCTTAGCCCAAAGTAACTGTTCCACGTGGACTAATTTACAGGCAGAAGCTAGTTTTAATATAAAGTTGTTTAAGTGTTAAGAAGTATGACTTTTATAAGCAGTACACGTCCATCTATATATGTCTTTTTGCTGTGGAGATGTGGGCTCAGCGGTATGGTGCTTATCTTTTTTCCTCCTTATATACAAGACATTATTAAGGTACTAAACTATGCCGAGAAAGTAGCAGGAATCGGCTAGTGACTAAATATTTTTTCTGTTGAACTATGTGTAAAATGTATATGTAACAGTAGTGTGTTGAAGATTAAAATGTTTATATAACATCAAGACTAAAATATATTATTCCTTATAATATAAAATTAATATTGAAGCTTCACTTAAAATAAATCACCATATCATGATACTAAATATTATTTTTTAACACATTGATTAACATAAATCAAGTCAATATTCATTGAGACAAAAGCTTGAAATAAATAATCCTCTGTTAATTATCTTGTATTTTGTAATAGATAGTTGAGTTATACTATAATACTGTGTAAATGTTTTTTGCACAACCACTTTCATAATTATTGATTGCAAGATATAGAAGTTGATGTATTGCACTGCTATCTGGTGAAAGTTTATAGTAAAATGAATAACATAAAAACTATTCTTTATTCTATATTTATAACAAGTATATAAAAAGATATATAACTATTTGTAAATTTATATAAATATTATCTGAAAAAATCCTAGTTGACTCAACTTTCCTTTTGACTGGTCAAAGTATGTTGAAATTTAACAATCTCAGATAACCATCCATTTGAAATGCGCCTATACATGTCCTCAAAATCCTTAGTGGTCCTCAAAATCGTCATCCAAAAGAGTTAAACATAAGTAATACAAAAACTTAATAAAGACCTTTTTATGTATATAACCAAAGGATTAAAAGTACTCTCCTGCTTGCCTTTACTCAATGTCTTTCTTGCAAGCCACCAACAATAACTTTTAATTTTACAAGGTATTCTATAAAAAAATATTCCATGTATGCATTAAGTGTTTTTTGGAAGAGCCACATTGAAGGATAGACAGAGCCACATGTGGCTCGCGAGCCGCAGTTTACCAACCATTTGTATAGGTGGATGAGGTTACATAAATGTTGTCCATTTTTACAGGTATTTTAAAGGTGCCTCCAGCTAGTCAAATGCTGTTCAATAAAGACAGCCAGTTGATGGAGGATGAGAAGACACTTGCTGAGTATGGATTGACATCTAATATTGCCAAAGCTCAATGTCCTGCACCTATCGGATTGGCTCTACGGTATGCTCTACTAAAATATTTTTCAAGTGTGTTTCAAAGGTTGTTTATTATACACTATATTATTATATTAATGATAGTCATGCCTAGAAATGACGTCCTCTCTGTATATCCATAAAAATAATAATTAAGGACTATGAACTATGTGTACTTCAACTTAAAAACATGTGTGGTCAGGGGTCCCTCATTAAGTCAGGAACGAAAATCTTTACGTTTTTACTTCGACTACGAATATAATTCGATTTGAGATTCTGATTGTCTATACCAGTGTTTCCCAATTGCCCCCACCTTAATGTTTCTAAAATTTCTATCCCTCCCCACCCAGTACATACTTTTTAAACTTTAAAAATTGTTTTGTTCCATTAAGAAATATAAATGATAAGTTTTAGGAAGAAATCACCATGACATTGTTTTCAAAACATCGTAAGTAAAATTTCAAAACATAATGAAAAATTTGACTTGAGGACTCCATTTATCCAATTAATATTTTGGTAACTTTAACCCTTTTGCTTTGGGTTATTTAAATGCATTGCTAGATGTTACATTTATATAACCCAAAGCGAAAGGGTTAAAGCCGTGTCGAGTCCATTTTTAAATTGCTTCCCTTAACTATCAAATTGCCCGCTGTGGGGCGTGGGCTCCACGTTGGGAAACACTGGTCTATATTGTCGTCACGTAAAGAACAAGTGTTATACAGGACTCATTCTATATCTATATCTTTATTAATATCTGGATGCAATGAAAATGAAAGGAAGTGTAGGCTGCGTCATACTTGTTGGCCGCTCTGAATATAGTTTTAATTTTGTCTTACGCATAGTACAGTCAAGAGGTTAATACAAAACAATTTATTATTACTAAATTAGTATTATTAATTTAACATATACATATATTAATCTATAAGTTCTGTAATGCATTATAACGAAGCAATGAATCACTAATAAAAAAGACATTGTCTATTGTCCGTTATTATAATTAGACAATGGTCGGCCTGTGTTACCGCAACGTGTGAACAAACAAGCATTATTCAACGACCAATAAGTGTGAAAGGGAAAGCAATTCATGCTATTCACATTGTTACAAATTGTAGTAAGACATAAAACATCAAATTATCCAAAACAATTATACCATACCGCATGTATACACATACCATATATATCTATATTATTAAAATAATAGGTGTCTGCCGTTATATCCGTTCTCGCAGGACGGAATAGTTTTCGATCAATAAAAAAAAATATATTTGTTACGTTATACTTACATCACAGATATTTGTTCCTATCTAAAAACATATCATGACCACTTCTATGCTAATATTATAAAGAGGTAATTTTTGTGAGGTTGTAGCGGGTAATATTTAGATCTATTAAACCGATTAAAAAAATATGTTACCATTAGAAAGCCACGTTATTTGTGAGTGTCATAGGCATATTAATCCGAAAAATGAAAAAAAAACTTTTTTGTGGTAGTCAGATTTGCAAAGTAAGTCAAAGAAAAATGGTTCGACTGAAAACGTTTCTTATGAACGTTGTCTTAACGATGAGCGCCCAGCAATGTGGGCACTGGTCAGCTAGTTTAAAATAAAATTATGAAAGTTTTCAAACTTAAGTAATCAATTTATTTCTGTGATTTTTTATATATGTTTCCTTATTATGAAGAAGTGAGACAAGCGGTGTCTTGCTTATTTTCTTTTTCCTGTATATAAAATATATTACCATGATAATAAACGATCCGGACGAAGATGCGGGTACCAGCTAGTTACCAAATATATTTTGGACATACAGCTTTGCATATTATGTTGTAATCTTGTATTTTAAATGGCTTTACTTTATGCATAGAACATTGATCTCTAGCTCCTATATTAGCATACTCTGTTGAATGGGAATGCCTCATGACATTATGTTCACTTAATTAACTAATATATACATATATATATATTTAATGTAAAAGTATATTAACCGTTAATAATAATATATAAGTTATCTCATTGTTCCATTTTATTTTTTAGAAAGGATAACGGCGAATTCGAGGCACTCGACTTAACTCCATACTCTTCACCCCCGGACTTGCCTGATGTGATGAAATCACAAGAGACCAATGGACAAGAACAGGTACCATTCTAATCTATACATATAATAAGAATGTAAATTACGCGTGTCTTTATTTTTAGATTTTTATGAAAAAAATTTCAAACGCCTAAAAATAAGATTTGAAATACATTTCAATCATATTTAGAAATGTCTGTCTGTTTGCTTGTGCACGTATCACTGCTAAAGTGCTATAATTATGGTAAAACTGTTCAGAAAGTCATAAAGAACATCTTTCAGTAGCATTAGTCTTTGTTTTATTAGAATAGGTTTACTCTATCAGAAGTTATTAGAATTTGAATGAGAACACAAATACGAGAGAACAGTAAGTAAAAAAATATATTTCATTATCATTAAAAAACCAGAGTGTTTTATAATTATAAATAGTATTTAACACATAATAAAAGAAAGAGAAATGTTTTATGTTTCATTTTCACACAAAGAACTATATACATTAGTACAATTAAATTTTAGTAGTTTATTGATACATATTAGTGTCAATAAATGATGTTATACGTGTATACGTGTATGACATATAACGTTATTTACTGAATTTAATTCAAGACGATCCGCCGCTAAACCAGATTGCACCTGAATTCGCATAACAATATATCTGTAGTCCAGTGAAACTGTTAACCATCAAGCCAATAACGTATAGTCATTTCAAATTAAAAAATCATATTGACTACTGAGCATTTTCTTCATCTTTCTTTGCTTTCCATTAGTAATTGCTCCATTGCCTTGGTCGGATTGAACTGTGTTTACATTTTTTCATTACTTCTGTATTCAAATGTATGCATTCTATATTATTCTTCTGTTTCTGTAGCACATTATTGTAGATTATTCCACGTTATTAGACTGAATATTTGGCATTAAATGTATAACCAGTATCACACTTGATATTAGCGAAATTGCCTACATAGGCAGAGGCCATACCGAAAAGGAGAAAGAAATATGATAATGTATTACAATCTATCACCATACAATCAAAATACATCAAAAAGTATAGTGAGGATACCAGTAAATAGAACATATTAAGGATAAAAGTACTCTGGACTTTAGAACCAATAACAGAACATATTGATATAATTTTTAGAATTTTTGTCTGTTCTTTGTATGTGCCGCACGTTAAAATAACTGAATAGATTTTGACAAAATTTGGTATGATCCGCCTATAGATGTTTCACATCAAAATGTTTGTGCCATCATGTCTGGTAGTACTGTGTGTAGGTGTATATGTTAGTAAAGTGTCCTGCGATACAAGATGAAACTTATTTTGTAATGATGAACAATTATTTTGTGTTGTGCTCATTCGGATACCAACGTTCATAATTTAAATAAAATAAAGTAATACGTATTTATTAATATGTTTGGATTATTAGAAGTTTGTAGAAGATGTCCTTGAAATACTTTTATGTGAAACATCTGTAGGCGCGGGTAAACTTGATTGTTAGCGTGGCGACGACGTGACGATGCCATGCGCAAGCGACTGTGCCTAATCTTCCTTGCGACACTGACCTCGCAGAGAATACGAGAAATTGAGATTCATTCGATTCAAACAATTTCGATGTTTCACAACTGCCAGGCGTCCCGTGTTAGCTATTTTTTTATTTTCGTAAATGTTTTCGTTTATTTAATTTATATTTCAGATGGATCAGCACTAAACGACTCTGCCATGTGATCATTACGAAACGTATACAAACAACAACAACCTTGTATATGTACGGTTTTCTAAAAAAAAACACGTTCATACAATTTGAACAAACTCGCTCTCCTGCCCCTACTAACGGTTTGCGGGCGAAGCCTTATGATTATTTTTTTTTTTTTGCATATAAAAACATATTTTGTTAATAATTTATCGATGATTTGTGTTCGATTTTAACATATTCTCTTATGTATACAGATTTCTTTGTAGTATTTTGTGATGCTTTGTACAGAAGTGTGTAGCTCGATTTTGTAGCAATATAACTATACGAATTAATGATGTCAAAGATGCAGTTGTCTTTGTTTGTTTCTACGTGGCGATTGTAACAAAGTATTTGTTATATGTATTACATGTTATTCCTGCCTTGTTTAGGCCACCTGGACCTGTGTAAAGCCACCCGTTCCGTTTAATACAGATATGTTTATTATTAAAAATTATAAAAAAATATCGACTGACTACAGACATCGCTGTATTTTTTAATTTAAAATACATAATAGTAATTTTAATAATTTTTTTTTTTAATATTTACAATTACTTTGAAATTGATAATTTTTACGACATTGTAACCCTTATTCCACCTGTGACCTTAAATTCACAACGAATTTTTTTACAAGGCAATAAATTTATTACAAAAATAATGTCTACAACTTTCACAAAAAAAAAAACTTGTTTCTTATTTACTATCTGACGAAACTGCTTAAAAATACCTAACTAATGGTCCAACAACCAAACTTGTATTTGCAAATTAACCTTATTAAAAAAGTGATGTGGCTTTGTTTATGTTTTTGAAAAATGTGATAACAAACATTGAAAAAAAAAAACGACTAAAATCAAAACAAACTGCATCCAGCTTATGGCAAATCTATTGTTAAAATGTTTTATACCATTTTTTTTTTAGGTTTTGTCCATAGTTAAATGTCTTTACACTTAATCTCTCATTGTGTCTAACTTTATCGTATAATGCCGGCGCCAGACATGTGAAGACAAACGTGAACGTATCTTTATAATATTTATCTTGCATGTCGCCAATATTTGCTACATTTTTTAAACAGAAGAGAAAACTTGTGTAGCGAAATTTCAAGATATTTGGTTGCAAATTTATAAGTCGGCTGTAATACTCTTTCACAAACATTTGCATTAACATTGCTTTGATGTGTTCCCAAAACCGATA
>JACEII010000055.1:2786086-2805959 GCA_014332785.1 Antheraea mylitta | reverse complement strand
TGTTTGTTAAATTAATTGCGAATGTACTACCTGTGCTACTAAATACCTGTGCCACACATGACCACTGTATAGGTATCGCAATATTTGCTCACATGTCTGGCACTGGTATAACAAACATTTGCAATCACATCTATCGCAAAGGTTGGTGACAAGAGGGGCGATCGTTTTGTGGACACAGTCGCTTTTTATTTAAGTATACGTTGTACGAAGTATATCGTGTTTAACTTCTACTAATAATCGTAGTTTGACAAACAAGCGTTTGTAGATCATATAAATATTAGAACTATGTTCGTTACGACACTTTTCCAAAAAGCAAACGTTTGTTAAATGTAATGCCAATATTTGACAATTGGTATTTGCGTATTTGTGCACATATAGCGTCGGTATTATACCTTTATCAATGATACTTTTAGCTCTTTAAACACGTATACACACGTATATATATTGTATACATTTAAATTAATAATACTGTATTTAACTGATAATATAGAATGGTATAATATAGGTAATAGCTAATTTAATAGTACACTATATAGGAGCTTTTTATATCGTATGAAATCAGCGTACATACCACGTGTTGATTCAAATTTAAATATGGTAAATAAAATAATTAACAGCTACATTTTCACTTAGGAGTTCTATTTTTTTTTATAATATATCTGTTTATATATATAATTAAACTAAGATATTCTGTATATTTTGCTTGGGGTTTAAATTCTGATCATCTCAGGAGTACTCACCCTATTAGAGTCATCAATAAATTACGTCATAAATTTCATCTTATTTGTACTGACCATAAAGTGTGATATTTGTGTGGCCTTTCCCTTCTGGTGTGATGTAAAATATTATTATTTTTTAATTACTTCTTAGCTTGACAAACTATTGATATATTAAAAATAAAAACAAATCAATCCAACATTTTGATTTTTATTAACATACGTTTAGTTTTAATTTAAAGTTGTATATGTGACGTCACAAAGCTTAAGACTTGTTTCCTTCCTTGTCACAAACTGTCTCACTTTGTTAAAGCCTTCCGCTTTACCCTTATGTGTGAAGTAATTTATGGATGACTCTTTGCCGAACTTTTCAAAATTTGTAAAGTCTACTTTTTTATTAAGATAAACAAATATTAATTTAGCATCTCTTGTTCTCGAAACTTTGTACAAAACAAATTTTCGTTACTTTTTTTTTTATTTCAAAATTAGTGATATTAATCGATATTGCACCTAAAATGCACTATTATAAGATAGCGAATTCGTGTATTCTTTCGTAAATTCACGATTGAACCAATCGCTACTACAAGTTAAATATCAGTTTTTAAATTTATTTTTGTTTTGCTGTATCATAGTACATACGCCTTTAGTATATTTAATCATTAATATTTTCGGACCAGTCGAGTTCGAGATGCGATTCACCGCGGGCGTGGTTACTTGTTGTTTCTCATAATTCAATTTTAATTAGTCTGGTACTAATAGTGTTCCAGGTGAAGTGTCCTGTACGTGTACTATAACATATTTATTCTTTAATGCTACTCCCATATTTGCGAAACGAAGCTTCGACTACTTGTCGCCCTAAAGTTAACATCAAATAACTAAACTCCTTTGATGTATGTAAAAGCCACCACCCTAGTTATTGTACTGCGTATATTGTCACTCAGCCTGATAGTTCGTAATGCATAACAACAATGGCTTCCTACATCTGCATTTAGCGTAACCATAGACAAAACTTCGTGCCGACACACGCAAGTATGGGAGTAGCTTAACAGTAATTAAGCGATTAAATCTTAAGTTCTCAACGTCAGGGAAGTTTTATACGCAATACAAATGTCAAAGAACGATCTAGATCTGTGGTCCTTAAACTGCGGCCCGCGTCATTATAAACAATTTCAGTAGACACTATAAAAACTGATTTTTATTCGTAATTACCTAAATAGAGTATGCGGTGTTGCCAGACGAAGTAAAGCTCGTGATCAGAAACATATGTCAAATTAAAACTAATATATACTGAACTTTTTAAATAGACATTGTGCATTCAAGCTCACTTCCATAATATTGCTTGCATTGCTAATATAATAATAGCCAAATGGGTAGTTGACACCTCTAACCAATAATTGTAGGACACAATTCTGCCGCGCAATTCATAAACGCAAGAATTTAAGAACATGTTAACGGTTTGGAGAAAAACGGTTACATTTGAAATTGTATTTGTGGTTATCTGCAATTTGTTATGCAAATATTAGTAAATATTTATATGTATACATACTAATATATAACAAATTATAGGTACCACAAATAAAAAAATCAAGTTATACCGCATTTTTCTCGAAACCGTTAACATGTTCTTTACTGTGTTTATGAATTGCGCGACAGAATTATTCTAAGATAGACTTCTATTTGAAAATTAATACATTTAATTAGATATTTAGTTGCTTTAAAATAAATTAATAGTCAATTCCGGCAGGATGTTATAGGTATATAAATGTATAGGGTAATCGCATTTTGACAGCTTATGATAAATGTGCAAATTGACTGGTGATGTCAACTGTTCTATGAATACGGGATCCATAATTATACCTCGCAATGTTCTATGTTGCCTTGGTCAATAACGTATGATGGCCACAGATCTAGATGGTTCTCTACAAAATATAATATGTAGAATATTATTATTATTTCAAACAAAAAATACAGTAATGAAGTATATTTATTTCTCGCTTGTAAATTATTTGAATTTATATTGAAACAGATCGCCAGTTAATAATGAAAATAATATGTCGCTCCTGCCGTGGTTCTGCACTTATTGCGACAATATTCTTGTGGCAAAAGTTCATCTTCACGGTGACGTGCAAGGTCAAATGCGTGACGTAGTAAAAACAAAATGGATATAAGAAGAATCGTATAAAGCAGAAGAGACTGACCAGTTCGGTGAAGGTGTAAAGGCTGCAAGGCTAATTCAGTTCAGGCATAGTGAGTTCGAAAAAAAGGAGAGACTAATTTATTAAGTTAAAATGGTAGTAATAGTCTTTGAAGAGGACTGGGTTACCAATAATGAAAAGAAAGAAAGTAAAACAAAATAAACGACTCTGGCGTTCGTTTTTTCTTGTGATTATATTATTCATGTGGTATATATGTTCGCTAACATCCGATATCTCTTATAATTACTAGAATAATAAAAAAAAAAATTGCTGTCCGTGTTCTATCGAAATATATAATTTTCTCCGGCATGTCCATTGCGCTTGATGGTTTTTCCCCGACTAAAGTGCACTGTCTATCCAAGTGAAGTCCCGAGAATTCTGCCACACAGCGTGAATATTCACGTTGTCGCAACGAGTGCGGCCTTAGCATTCTTGATAAAGCAAACAGAAACCCCGAATGGATCAGATGAAGTTCTTGATATTTTCCTGTGTTACCGCACTATATTTTGTATATTCCCAAAACTCAAGTATTATTACTAATCGCGACAGCTTTGTCAATGAGGTGATAAATATCAGTTATATTATTTTTATTATACATTATAATTGTTAACTACTTTCATTGAATAAGTCTGATACTACTGTAAATATTGATAATTTGATCTGGCAACATTCGAAAACCATATTGACTTGTGATCTACAGTATCCAAAAGAGTTTTATTGTATTTTTTGTACGAGAAACGAACTGATTTTATGATTACCTATATAATAACCGACTAATGCTTTGAGTATAAACAAACTAAACTGTATGTAATAAATCTTAGACAAAGAAAATCTAGCGTATTGTAGTATAATACATGTGGAAGAACCATAACAAGCTAGAAGGAAATAAAGCTGTTTTGATTTTTCTTTTGGCGTTTTGATTTTAACCCTTGCAAAATTGTGTTAATTTTTATTTTATTAACCTTACTGACGATAACTTGCTTTGTAAATCGTCGTCGGATGCTAGAACGCGCTCTTGCTGAAAATATGAAAGAAAATGCCATTCCCGTTGTCTACCTCGTTCCTCCCACACTGTTTTCAATGGAACGCATTGCGGTCGAGTTACCTGGTGTTTATTTAATTTACTCAACGAACTCAAAGTTTTTCTAATGGGTGCAAAATTTCAAATAATTGAAAATAAAGTAACATCAGGTAAGCTAACTACAAATGCCAGGTGAGTTGCATGCGAGTCGCAGCTTGAGTATCACTGGTCTAGGCCTTATATAGATCATGTGACCGAGATGTGTGTAAAGTTTAAAATAGATACTTCAGTAGTCCGATACGTCCAATAATCTGTGAGCCTTATGCTCACGCTTTCGTAACTTCTTACTTTCTTTCCATGATTGGACATCGATGTCAGTATAACCAAAAAAAATTTTATAGTTCGCATATCCAATAATCCGTCACCTTTTGGTTTTCAAAGTGCCGGATTAGTGAAACTACTGTATTGACGCCAGCTGTATATACTTAATACACACAACATTTGGTTTACAGCAAGAAAATGAACGAAATCTTTTCTTCCTGTGTTTACAACGAGGCTTTTACAGTGATGCAACTGTCTTCTTAGAATACTTGCTTTGACAACCTCTTTGGTAAGAACAATTTAAGATCCCATCAAAAACTTCCACCGCGATCTCAGTCTGTCATGTAGTGGATTTTATATTTTATTCATAATCTTGTGTTATTAGACTCTATATTTTGTAAATTTGGTGGTGTTTTGCGTAATATAGTTAGTTTATTGTGCATAAGTGAAGTGAATGGAAAATAATACCACGGAGCATGAAATTCTGAGATGCCACAAAAACTCCCTGGAAGGTTCTAACAAGAGATCCACCATCTTGTTAGAATGTTGACTGACACGACGCTTATTATTGAAGTGATTGCACGATGCTTGTAATATTATTGACTACGTGAAAATGGCAGTAATGATCTGAATGATTGATTGCCAAAAATAAAGTTAAAAAAAAAAACTTCCACCGCGGACGTCACTTTGTCGTGTTACTGTAAAAAACCTAATATTCAAAATTGCCTTTTCCTGTCCAGAGAAAATGTTTGTAGAAATACTAATCCATATGAGACACATGTACGTTTAATTTTTATTTTAATAATCCAATTTAACTTAACTCTCCTTTTTTTTAACGTGGGGATATTCCTTATGTGTACCAACCCTCCCGGGGGAGAGGGTGCGTTAGGTCCGACTCGCAAGGACTAAAACCCCACGGTGTACCGACATACCGTGTTGTTGGGGTAACAAGGGATCGTTCCAGTTAATCAACCTTGTAGAACCGCCGGCCTACCTATAGAGAGGCAGACTGAGTACACACCAGCTGCCTCCTCTCGTCCGTCGGACCTGTGCAATGAAAGGATGATCCCCTCGACCCATCCCCTCAGGTCCGACTACGGTGACAGAAGTTTGGCAAAACGCCGTCTCCTCCTGCCGGTCCTCCGTTGGCGGAGGCGGCCACTTAGTGGGTCAACCTCACGGACCCTCTCCGCCACCTCCTTTTGACGATATCCTTCTGATGACCTCCTCGTAAAAGGGCGCCAAAACCACGCCCAGCAGCGTCAAATTCAACCACACCACCGCCACTAGAGTGCGGCACTCTCCTTCCCACGCAACACACTTGGAGAGAGTGTGCTGCGCGGTGTCCACTTCAGCGCCGCACTCGTAACAGGTAGCGATCCGGTGCAGGTACCACTCGAAACAACCGAGTTCGGTGAGTACCTGCACCAGCCTGAACGTCAGGGAGCCCCAACTCCTCCCTATCCACTCCCACAGGACCGAGCGGACAGCGTCAACGGTGTAAGTTCCGAAGCGCCCGTCGTCCGCCAGGTTCTGCATCCACCTCTCCATTGCTCCGTCCCTTACTTCCCGCCTCCTTGCCTCAATCTCCCTGGGAGCCGTAAATTCGTACACGGCGGCACGAACTCCTGCCTCCAGCTCCCAAGGAAGGGAGTCGGCGAGCGTGAAGGTAGCCGCCGTCGCTGGCTGGACCGATTTTTATGAAATTTTTTGTGAATCTTCAGGGCTTTACAATTGGTCCCGATAGATGGCCCGCTGCAGTTAAATTTTAGTATATTTTTATTATAAATGCAGGGCATCGTTGCCGGACCCGCTAGTAATAATATAGATTGTAACAACACAGAGACAATTATAATTTATGTCACCTATGTACTTGCTTACAATCGACAGTAAGAATTATTTGATTCGGTTCGGTGATCAATTCAAAATTCGTTAATGCAATAGATATCATAACAAACACTTTGACCTATGGGAATAGCGATCTCGATTGAATTGATATTATACTATTGGGTAACATAGTTCCAGGACCAAAGTGATGCAGAATTACAAACTACCAAAGATGCCATATTTCTAATACTCATTTTGACATTTCACGCTAAGGATGGCGATATTTACGAAAAAAAAAGATTTTTAAACAGATTTAAGTCATGAATTGATTCAAGAAAAAATTGATCTTTTAAAGATTGATTGTTCAAAATTGAATCTTTATTATTATTTTTTAACTTTTATTTATATAAAAAGTACAACATAGTAATCAATGTTTGATCGTCTTTAATTCATAAAAAGTTTCTCATTTTATGTTATTATGCAAAACAACACGACCCGGAGGGATATTTCATAATTCATATAATTTTAGATGAAGAACATACGTAAAGTTGAAGATTATGTAGCTTATAATTTCCAATACTAAATATAAAATAACATCCATTTTGTTATTTACAGTAAGACACAACGTAACGTTATAAACCTTAACACATTAAAGACAATGATAACATTCTTATTTTTAAAGAAACTGCTTGCAT
Source organism: Antheraea mylitta (assembly GCA_014332785.1). Classification (NCBI taxonomy): domain Eukaryota; kingdom Metazoa; phylum Arthropoda; class Insecta; order Lepidoptera; family Saturniidae; genus Antheraea; species Antheraea mylitta. Next base: position 2,799,184 of record JACEII010000055.1, on the reverse strand, counting down.
ATTTTAGTAACATTTAGAAAACTTTAAAATATTATAAGGAGGAGAAGTAGAAAATAATAATAAAGCCTATTTCTTTTTCTTAATGTCTATTATTTGCCATTAGTTATAATAATAGTAAAACAGATTAATAAAAACTGTGATAACAGTCATTAAAGATGAATAAAAATGATTATTATCAAGATATTACTCCAAAATTTGTATATGTCTCTGTTATAGCATATTAAACATTGTCTGCTACAACAGCATTTTTAATTTGTAAATCTTTTTGATATGTGAAAATGTTCGATGCCCTTATTAAAATAATAAAAATTCAGAAGCCTAAAGTAGAAACCAAGAAATAATTTAAAAATCTACAAATCTACACTTGAAATTGTAGTATTAGTTCTCCTGCAGGAAAACCAACCTTTTATTATATTTGATAGAAATAGATGAAAAGAATCGAGGTCATACAGTCATCTATTATAACTTTTATGCTTAATTAAGTGAAAAAATATTTATATTTTTATCTAAATATAAAATATCGAATCACACTTTTATAGTACCAGAGATTGATTAAATGATTTTTTTTATTATTAAATAATCGATTTCCATCTATTTAATTTCTAATACATCCCTATGTCACCTTGGTTTATTTTTATAACCTCAAAATGTCAATGATTGAAATTCAGAAACAATGTGTATAAAATTTTTACCCAACTGAAAGAGCGAGATTATATTAATTAGTGAATAGACGAATTGGGTGCTCAGTAAATTACTAGTTTCACAAAATGGGTAAACGTAAAGGAAAATGTGTAAAAAAGAATCCTGCTAGTAAAGAAGCTTTGGAGCCAGAAAATTTAGTAAAAGCACCACATTCCTTCGTAATTCACCGTGGACAGTGCAGTAAGGATGTAATCGATTTGACAAAGGATTTCAGGAAAATTATGGAGCCGTTTACAGCTTCACAACTAAAGGTTTGTCATATAAAAATTAAGATATTAATATAAATATTTAGGAAATATTTCTATATACTAGTGATCATCTAGTGGATGAAATCCGACCACAATTGACCACATCCAGAGAATAGACGTATCTTCTATAAATTTTAACAATATGTAGACTATACTACTATACTACTAATATTATGTGTCTCTTAACTCTTGTTATGGATAACCATCTAATTGTAGAATGCTTGTCGAGATTTATTAATACTAATAAAATTAAACTTTACATTTTAGTGTAATGCTTTTGTGTATGTCCACAGTCTAACAATATGTTGTATGTTTAATTTACATGTACTTCCTTTATGGTGTCCGTTTGTAGATAGCCCGGTCTGGATATAAAGATAGTTGTCTAATTGTCTGGCACAACCTCTATTGCTTATGTCTCCATTCACTTGACATTGGCAAAATTGTGTGCATTTTTATGTTTTATGAAGAAGAAGATGTAATTCCTAGCTTGGTATCCTACTAACATTATGTCTCTCTTAAATCTTGTTGTGGATAATCTTAACAGCTATAAAATTCAATAAGATTACCAAATTTAATTTCTACAATTTTCTTTTAGAATGAAACAAATTTATCCTTAAACTTGTTACAAAAAACATAATCATACATCTTGTATGCTTATGTATCTCTGCATCATCATGTCCGAAGGTAATAAATCAATCAATAGTGCCATCAGTGAGCAATTGTAGAATTAATATTTTATTCAGGGATGCCATTCCACATATAAATATAGCTGTCTTCAGTAGTACATTGCTGAATCAGCTGATCGAAGTTCAAATGTTTTTATTATCTTTGATTCGATTTCATCGATTATGCTAATAATATTATAAAAAAATAAAAAAGTAAAATATTTTATACATATGTATGTATATGAGAGGAACCTCTGTGTATACTCTAAAAATTTTGTACCCATTGAATTTTAAAATTAATCACATATTAATAACTACTTACAGGAACGTAAAAAGAATACAATAAAAGATTTCGTATCCATCTCAGGCTACCTTCATGTATCACACATGATGGTTTTTACGGAAACTGAACTCGGGACTTACATGAGGTTGTCTCGGTTACCTCGTGGACCTACTCTTACTTTCCGTATACATAATGTAAGTAATGTAAAATTATTCAAATATTAAGAGTTTTCTACCTGAGAGGTATAAAATTAAAAGGGGTAAAGTAGGGCTGACCTATAGTTTGATAAATTAAAAGAAAATTGGAAAAAATATTTTTAATGTAACAATAAATAATTATGATTCATTTTTACAATCTTATTTTGGTTGTTTTTTTTATATCATATAGGAGGTTAACGAACAGACGGTTCACCTGATGTTAAGTGATCACCGCCATCCATAGACACCAGCAACACCAGAGGAGTTGCAAGTGTGCTGCCAGCCTGTGTTTAGAGGGATGGCGGAATGTGTGGAAGAAAAGAGGGAAGTGGAAGGGAGAGGACAAGTAAGGGGAAAGGGGAAGTGGGCCTCTGGCACTCACTGACTGAACGGAACGCAATAATGCAAGCACTGTAACTGTTTCTTCACGTCGGTTTTCTGTGAGAGGGTGGTACTACCCCAGATGAGCTGACCCATTCATGCTGAAACCAGTTATAGTTGCAATGTGGGTCTACCACCTACCAATCAATCAATGGTGAATCAAAACTGATATGTACTTGATGAATATCAGTAAACAGATATTGTGTTTTCATATATTTATTTCTTTTTTATCCCTACCATATTTTGTTACCTTACATTTTGAGTTACATAGTAAGGGGATTCCTTACTATAGATGGATTTTAATATTCTCACTGATAAAACTATTAAGTGAAAACTCCTGTAAACAAAAATAGGAAAGAGTTTCATTATTCCTTAAATTTTATTATTTTAATAACTAAAATGTATCTTCTCTCAGGTGTTACTGTAGAAGCAGGCAATTAAAAATATGCACTCTTTATACTAAAATATTCTTCATATTTAAATTAATTGGTCATTATTTGATACTGTGACACCAACTTTATTTTCTTTTGTTTTATAATAGTAAACATTTCAGTACAGCCTCGCAAGAGATGTCATTTCATCACTTCGGAAGCAGTATGTCATGATGAAAGCATTCCAGAATGCACCATTAATTGTTTTGAACAGCTTCTCAGGCGAAGGTATGCAGATGAAGTTGATGGCGACCATGTTTCAGAACATGTTTCCCACCATAAATATAACAACTGTGAGTAATAATTTTGTTGTAAAGATAAAAACTTCTGATTTAAGGATGCATTCTCAAAAAAGGTCCATTTTCACAGTTTTTCAGTATGAAATACTACAAAACTATTAAAATCAGGTAAACATTTTAGTTGACTACTGATACATTGAACCTCTAAAACTGATATAGAGATGTGTCGTTTTTTTAAATAAATAGCTTCCCATTTAAAACAAATCAGTTCTTATTATCCCCCTTGCGCAACATAGCATGATTTTCGGTACGAAAATCTCAGTAAATTTACAGTTTTCATAATCTACAAAAAATACCTGCTTATGTTACATATAATGATTACACCTTAACTTGTATGAAATAAGATCCAACTTAGTTCTTTATTTAAATTCGAGTTAAAACAATGTTGGACAAGAAGTCAGTCCAGGTGCCTTAGCAAATGGAGTTTTACCACGCTTTATACTCGATTTCTCTAACAAAATACATTGCTGAATGTAAACACTTTACAACACCTTATGGTCATATCGAAAAACTATAAAATAAAATTTATAATGTATTATTATATTTATAATAGTAAGCAAGTTGAAATTTCGAATAAAAATACTAAGCTTGGATGCTTATTGTGTCATTGCCTCAAAAGTGATTACCACTTTGCTAATTAGCTAATCTAATAATAAGCCAATTTTTTTAACGTTTAACTGTAGATCACTGCAGTGCCTTCAAAAACTATTTAGGAACTCCTTAACGGGTAGAAATAGATAGGTCGTGATTTTACTTTTGTGTATGCAAATAAAATATTCCACATTAGAATATGTTTTATTTTTTTCAAACTAACTGTGCTATTGACCTACGAATGCCTTTACAGCTTATTAGAATATGAGTAATTCATCTGTTTCATTGGTATAATATAATAACCTATTTAAGTTCCAAATAAAATGGTAAATTTAAACTGCATCGCCAATATTAATATTTATACTTTCAAGGTGAAATTGAAGAATATTCGTCGCTGCGTATTAATGAACTACAATCCATCAACGAAACTGGTCGACATGCGACATTATGTTATTAGAGCCACCCCTGTCGGACTTAATAAAGGAACAAAAAAGGTAGGAGTATTTTGTCGGCCTTCTTTGTAACTTAGATGAAGCGTTTAGCTTTTTTTGTAGATGGTAGATCCAGGCTGGAGCTATAACTGGTTTGAAAATGAATGGGTCGACTCGCCCCGGGTACTACCACCCAACACATAGAAACACCCACGTGAAGTAACAGTGCTCGAATCTTGTTGCGTTTCGTTCGGTCAGTGAAAGCGCCGGAGACCCACTTCCCCCTTTCCACCCTTTCGCCCCCCCAACACAGACTGGCACTCTCTTGGTGTTCCTAGTGTCTATGGATGGCGATGATCATTTAACATCAGGTGACCCGTCTATTCGTTTGCCTCGTATGATATAAATAAAATAAAAAATTGAAGTTTTTCTTATAAAGATATGCTACGTTATATAACTCGAAACATTCAAGTTAGCATTGGCCTTTGTTTCTAGTCTAAATAAAACCTTTTGTCGGCCTTCTTGTTTACCTAAATGAATCTAGGAATAGTCTTTGGTATAAAAGTAACTTTGAATTACATAACTCAAAATCTTACAAACCTTTTTAGATACTTTTTGTTAGATGTCTTAATAATATAACAAATACCATTTACTATCAACATTTTAAAAAATTACGTGACTAAAAATTTTGCACCTTTTTGTCGACCATCCTTGTGATTAAATCTTTCTTATAAAGGCGCCCAGTAATTCTGCAACTCAAAGATTTTTTTTGTTGTTCCATTTTGGAATGTAATTAAAATTATGAAGAGTTTATTCTATAAAAATGACTTTAAGGTTGTTTTTGTTTTAGTAACATCCGTACAGCTCAATTATATTCTTCATAGTTATATCCATATGTTATCCTATTAGAATATAGTACTTAAGTCTTTGACTTTGCCAAGAAATTTGCTTACACGGAATGTGTATGTATGAATTAATTTCTAATTTATATTTTGCAGATTGTCCAAGGAAAAATACCGAATTTGAATCGTTGCAAAGATATGTCAGAATTCTTTGATAAGTAAGTAAATCAGAAATTCTCCCTACGAACGTATTTTTTCCCAAATTGTCTGATATATTTATATATACTACTAGCCTCTGCCCGTGACTTCGTTCGCGGGGAATAGATACACTAACACGCAGCAGTTCTCAAAAAGAAAAAGCATCCCGATTTTGAAACATTGTTCATCTGTGTTCCGCTCCTATTAGTCTTAGCGCGATGATATATAACCTATAACCATTCTCGTTGAATAAGCTATATAACACTGAAATAATTATTCAAATCGGACCAGTAGTTCCTGAGATTACTACGTCACAACGTCACAAACTCACAAACTTTACCTCTTTATAATATTAAGTATATATATATAGGATTGCAAATATTTCATTAAAAATTTGTATCTTGTTTGTGTCAGTTCCTCTAAAGTTTTTTGCGCATAGGTTTTTTACTATTGATGCTATATATATATATATATATATATATATATATATATATGTGGGATAGATTGAGAACACGATGGAATCTGGAGAAATAATCTTTATTCGCTCTTTTAATGTTTACAGGTTTTTACAATCTTAATCTTTAATCTTTTACGCAGCAGACAATCTGACGTCTCTCCAAACAAAAACACAAGTCATTGCACATTTACTTTTTTAAAGAAACTACACAACAAACGGATACGAGTCATTTGAGCCAGATCAAACGTATACACAAATATTTTTGATTATTCATTTATTCCCACACGGCCATCCTGCTCAGTCATCTGCCCCAGATGAGCTGTCATCACCAACCGAATTCCCAGTCCATGGTTTCATCATATCTACTGAGCTGGTAGTATGATGGGACCCTTCACCATGACCGAGCTTCTTAAGGTCGTAACAATCGTTTCTCTTTTTTTTCACAACTTCATATGGGCCAAGATATTTTGGATGCAGCTTATAACCCTGGACAAACTGGGTTCTTCTAATAGCAACTAGGTCTCCAATTTCGTAGCTTGTAGGCTTCTTTCGTTTTCGATTGTATGTTCTTCTGTTTTCTTCTTGAATATTTCGAATGTTCTCTTTTGCCTTCCTTCGGAGTTCACATCTTTTATCAAAAAATAGTTGATTGTTTTCTTCCTCTATCATATTGTATATTTCATCATTATTATTGTTCATCTTTACTCCGATTAAAAGTTCAAACGGTGACATCTTAACACTTCTATGATACGTGGCATTTAGGCATCGCTGTACCTCACTAACTCGTCGGTACCACTTCGTAGGATCATCTGTTGACAGTTTACTCAACACACTAATAATTACTTGATGGATCCTTTCGACTTGACCGTTTCCTCTAGGTTGACCAGTAGTAATAGTATGATGTATTATGCTTTCAGCTAAACAATATTCTTTAAAGGCATTAGAGGTAAATGAAGCATTACGATCACTTATGATTCTTTGTGGTGAACCAAATGTCTGTTGTTGTATTTTGAGCTTATCAAGAACTTCATCTGTAGACAAAGTTTTCGTGGGATAGATCCAAGTAAATTTTGTAAATCCATCTACAATAGTTAAAATGTACTTGTAATTCTTATTTGTAGAAGCTAATGGACCAAGATGATCAATATGGTAAGTAGACAATGGTACATCTCCCTTATCTATAACATGTAAAAAACCTTCCTTTTTTCCTCTTTTATTCGAAATTAAAATGCATTGAACACAATTCTCTATCACTGATTTAACTTTCTCTCTTAGATTATGAATGTAATAGTCTCTGCTTATTAAATCTTCAGTTTTAGTAAACCCAAAATGTCCCTTCTCATGATTTTTACGTATTATTTCATTTTGCATTTTCTTCGGTACAACAATTAATTTTTTCCCATCTTTAATCTTCCATAATATTCCACTTTCAATAAGGTAATCATCATAAGGTTCTTTATCCAACACTCTTTTTATTAGTTTTATTTTCAGATCATCTTCTTGTGCCTTTCGTAGTCGAGCTGTAGTATCTGTAAGTATAAGAACATTTATCATAGGTTGTCTACTAAGAGCATCAGCATGTTTCATTCTACTTCCTGGTCGGTGTTCAATAACATAATCATACTCTTCAAGCATTAATGCCCAACGTGCTACTCTCGGTGGTAAGTCTCTTTTCTGTAGTGTCATAGTTAAAGCGGAGCAGTCTGTAACAATTTTAAATTTTAGTCCTAGTAAGTATACTCTAAATTTTTTTATAGCTTCGACTATGGCCATAATTTCTAAGTAATAACTGTGATATTTCTTTTCTGCAGGTGATGTCTTCTTACTCATATATTGAATTGGGTGCATCTGGTTATCTTTTATACTTCGTTGCAAAAGTACAGCTCCATATCCCTCAGCACTAGCGTCAGTGTGAAGTTCTGTTTCTAAATTGGGGTCATAAATCTTTAGGACAGGAGACTGACATAGAATGCTCTTCAACTCCTCAAAAGCTCTTTCACAATCCAAGTCAAAGTTGAAAATTATATCTTTCTTCAAAAGATCAGTTAAAGGTTTAGCTATAATAGAATAATTCTTTATGAATTTTCTAAAATATCCAGTAAGTCCTAGAAAAGATTGAAGTGATTTAATATTCTGTGGCACTTGAAAGTTAGCGACAGCATTTATTTTTTCTTTTGATGGACGTATCTCACCCTCAGAAATAATATACCCAAGATAGTTTATCTTTCTCATCATAAAATGACATTTTTCCCAGTTAAATAATAAACCATATTCTTCTGCTCTTTTTAAAGTTTTTTCTATTTTCTCAAATCCTTCTTTTGCTGATTTAAAATGTAAAATCAAATCATCGAGGTAGGTCAACACTGTACCGTCTAAAATCAGGTCTTGGAAAACATCATTCACAAATCTTTGAAATACAGAGGGTGCAGTACACAAACCAAAAGGCATTTTCATGAATTCATACTGACCTCTAGGTGTAACAAATGATGTGTACTTCTGGCTGTCTTTACTTACATTTACATGTAGAAATCCATTTTGTAAATCAAGCGATGTAAACATATTGGCATCTTTTAATCTATCTATTTGATCTTCAATAAGTGGCAAAGGAAATCTTTCTTTAATAATTTTTTTATTTAACTTTCTGTAATCAATACACAGGCGATATTTACCACTCTTCTTTGTGAGTACAATCGGACTAGCAAAGTCTGACTGGCTAGGGCTAATTATTCCTTTTTCTAGCCATTCAGATATTTGTTTATTAACTACATCTAGCTCTAATGGAGATAGTCTTCGTGGATTTTGATAGACAGGATATTCATCGGTGAGTAAAATCTTCAATTCAACTCTAGATTCTTTGTGACATTTTTGTGGGTTATAGTTCTGGATCATAGTCTTAATCTTGTCTTTATATCTTATGTCCCCAATGTTAACAGTCTGTTCTTCATGGTCATCAACCATTGTGAGGTGTAAAATCTTTTTAGCAGTGATAAATCCAGATTTAAAATTTAATTCTATTTCATTTAGGATTGGATTACCTAATATTATATTAACTGGTATTTCGTTATCATCAACAATGAAAAAAGTTGTATCAAAATAACAATCATCAATCTTGAGCTTCGTAGTCAATGAACCTTTAGTACAGATTTCTGTCTTAGATATTCCTAACAGGCTATGAGTAGAATCAGGATTATAGTTACATTTTTCACTGTAGATTTTGTTGAAATAAGTCTTATTTACTAAGTTCACATCACTGCCTGTATCGATTAGAGCTTCAACCTCAATGTCATTAATTGTGATCATTTTGTAAGGAACTAAATTAAGATCTTTATTTTTACACTGGATTTCCAGGCTTTTCTTCATATTTTTAGGACAATTAGTTGACTTGTGTCCAAAAGCATTGCAACGGAAACATTTTATCCCTTTCGAGCAACTGGGTATCTCATGGTCGGTATCTCCACAATTAAAACATCTTTTCTTAAACATTGTTCTTTGTCCTTTTGATGTGGTTACTTTAGTATAGTTTTGGGTTCGGATATGGTTACCAGATTTTTTCTTTATCTCAGCATATAAATCTAGTTTCTTCCTAAACTCTTTTATGTCCTTTGCACCATACAAAATAGCCTTGTTAGATCCCACATCTCTTATACCGTCAATGACATATTCAATCAAAGCGTCATCTTCAATATTACCAAGCATTGCTAATTCCTTTAAGTGAAGGAAATATTGTTGGTATGTTTCACTTTGTTTCATTTTTCTATTAGCAAGTTGCTTGTGAATAACAGCACTGTTAAGTTTATGACCGAATTCTTCCTTAAGGTCCGTCTTTAGAGTCTCCCAAGATGTTATACTACCCAAGGATCTCAGAAATAGTTTCGCCGTTCCCGTTAAAAGTCTCTTAGAATACACTAATTTTTGTATATGGGTCCACTGCATCAGTTCTGCGATATCTTCAAATTCTTGAATAAAAGCATCAATTCCGTATGTGTCATCGCCACTGAAAGGTGTCATGGACTTCTCAAGGTCGTCGAAACAAATACGTGGCGCTGAATCCATAACAACTTCGTCGTCGTCTTTTGTTTTTTTCGGCGGCATCTTATAAAATTGATAACTTTTCTAGTATTAACAATAGTTTTATAAAGTTCACAATGCTTAAAAAGATAAATCTTCAAATGAATTGAGTGTGAAGTCGCAACAATCTCTTCAAATATCCAGTATTCCACAATCTTAGTATTCCAATATTAAATCATCTCACCATCCCGGACGAGCCCCCAAAATACTGTGGGATAGATTGAGAACACGATGGAATCTGGAGAAATAATCTTTATTCGCTCTTTTAATGTTTACAGGTTTTTACAATCTTAATCTTTAATCTTTTACGCAGCAGACAATCTGACGTCTCTCCAAACAAAAACACAAGTCATTGCACATTTACTTTTTTAAAGAAACTACACAACAAACGGATACGAGTCATTTGAGCCAGATCAAACGTATACACAAATATTTTTGATTATTCATTTATTCCCACATATATATATATATATTTGCGCATAGTAATAATAATTACAAGCATCAGATATATATATAGTTACATGTTTTCCCAGATGCAATGGCTGAACAAAAACATTCGACAAGATTTTGCTTTCTCATGGTGTTTACCCCTTTTTTGATATTAAATTACTATGTAGCCTAAGGCGATATACCCTTAAACTTTGAGGTTGGTAGATGACATTACATAAAGCCGTACGACTTACGTCAATAGACAGTTTTCAAATATGCTAATATTAGGTCTCATCACATTATTGTTAAGAATTCCTGTTATTACCTACATTATTTATTCTTTTCTTCTTCAACGATATGTTTTAGCGCCGTCTATCGCTCATTCTTCGTTCTAAATTGTTACATGTGTATTGTGTGTGTGTTTTCTATTTATGTAAGATTTTGTAAAAAAAAAAAAAAAACATTTTTAAACTCAAGTAATCAATTTCGATGTTATGTATTTATCTGTTAAGCGTCGAGTACAATAACTCACATTTTATTATTGAAATAAAAATAGATTATTGACATTGACGTTCTTAAAACCAAGTGCGATGAGCTTGAAGTAAGTTTTTTATACAAAGATTCTTAAAATCTTTGATTATGAAGTACAATTTCCTAAGTAAATACAGCTTGTATATTTTGGAAATATTAATTTTAAGTTAAATGTAAATTTCTTTTAAACCTGAGATTTTAAAAAGATATAATGAATTAATTTTTGATTATATTATATCAGATAGGTCTTAGGTATTTTTTATAACTTGCTTATTCTGTAGACTGAGTAATTTGCATCCAACGTTTTTTTTAAAGGATAATTGAGAAGGGTAATAGAGATTTTAATAAGATAGTTTCCTTTAAAGGGCTGCTCTGATGTCGGAGAGTGAGTTTGAAGACGATCCCAACTCACAAGTGGTGTTACCACAGAATCTCGCTTCGAGAGGCGCGGCGGCTGAATCCAAATCCGCTATCAGGTTATTTGAACTCGGGCCCCGGATTACTATGCAACTTATTAAGGTAACGAATGCCAGCAATTATTAGCATTAACTAAACTATCAACCTATATTGAATCATTATGTATTGATAAGCTTCAGTTTTATCAGAAAAATAAATTGAAAACTGTTTTTTCTATACCATCGTTTTTATTATATCACTATATCAAATGATTGAAAATGAACTCCTAAAAGAAAAATGAATGTAGACCTCATGAGGGATCAAATAGTCAATTGACAGTTGGTAGCATAAGTTTTAAGACTAAACTGTATTTATTATAGAATTTGAAAAAAAATGTAATCAATAACAAGTAATGTAAAATTATAATTTACAAAAACAAGATATTTAAATGGATAATCTTTTATTTTGAGAAATTTTGGTTGTAGTATAATTTAGTAGTTTAGTTTAGCCCCCTTTTAATAAGTCAACCAAGTGATTAATGTATAATGACGTATTCATACAAGCCTGCAACTGACGTAATAGATTAAATGGAAAAACAATGTATGCATTGATGAGAGTGGTATATATTTTGAAAAAAAAACTACAATGTTAAAAAAATTTCACAAAATAATGAAGTATGTCAACAGGTAGAAGACGGATTAATGGACGGCGAAGTGCTCTTCCATGAACTAGTCGAAAAGACGGAAGAAGAGAAAGCATTAATAAAGAAGAAGAGAGAAGAAAAGAGGTAACTAAAATTTAATATGCATTTAATACAACTTAGCATAATCAATTTTTGGCAGGATTTTAGTCTGTCCATATAGTGGATTTTATATTTTATTCATAATCTTGTATTATTTGACTCTACATTTTGTAAATTTCGTGGCGGTTTACGTAATATAGTTAGCTTATTGTGCATAAGTGAAGTGAATGGAAAATAATTTCACGGAACATGAAATTCTGAGATGCTACAAAAAACTCCATGGAAGGTTCAAGAGATCCACTATCTTGTTAGAATATTGAAATGGTCACACGACGCTTGTAATATTATTGTACTATCCATTGAAAGAAAATGTGCATTATTTATCACCACCACACACATATATAAACAGTAAAAAAACATAGACACTGACAAGTGCTCTTGCAGAGACAAAACAAGAAAAAGCAGAAGAATCTATATTTTGTAATTTTGGTGACATTTGACGTAATATCGTTGCATTATTGTGTATAAGTAAGACTGAGAGAAAATACTACCATGATTGTTTTATATTACTTATTAAAAAACTTTTTAACAAAAAATTAAACCGCCGAAACAACTGAAAAGCAAAAAATAATAAACCTTTTACTTTATTCATCTTAATAACTAAGTTCTTAAACTAATGTAAGTATACCTAAGTAATGTTAAGTCGGCGCCAATCAAGCAAATTAATTAATTACGTGAAGCGTGATGCGCGGCGGCGGCGCAGCGTGACACACCCCTTGCATGCCGAACGCTTACGAAGCAACCCGAACGGGCACACACGTTACCGCTGGAGATCTCACATTGTGTTTTTAATTTGATTTGGTTATTTTTGTGAATTTAAGTAATCTAATGATCTTTGTTCATTGGTTGTTTGGCGCCGACTCAAAATTTCTTAGGTATACTTAGTTTAAGAACTTAGTTATTAAGATGAATAAAGTAAAAGGTATATTGTTTTTTGCTTTTCAGTTTTTTCGGCGGTTTAATTTTTTGTTAAAAAGTTTTTATTTTATAATTTTTTGTGGCTATGATCTTACTAATTACTACAAGCTTAATTTATTTGTAATACACAACTCAGAAGTTGAATTATAAATCATGCCCGGTTTTCTTACCCTTGGGGTTGCTTTTTTCATGTTTACATGTATATGGGACCAACTTCTGGGTATACTCT
>JACEII010000055.1:2736997-2786076 GCA_014332785.1 Antheraea mylitta | reverse complement strand
TTACATGTATATGGGACCAACTTCTGGGTATACTCTTTCAAATCAAAGGATAATAATTCAACTCGGACTATTCTGTCTAGAGATATGCGCGGTCATAGACATAATCAGTGCGTGAATAATCAATCATTCTTGATTTTCATACCCTTAGGGTTGACATTTTTTTCCCAAATTTAAATGGGACCAACTTCGGAGTATACCCTTTCCAATAAAAAAAGAATTATTAAAATCGGACTATACTGTAAAAAGTTATGCGTGATCATACATAAAAAAAAAATATATATATACGCGACGAATTGAGAACCTCCTCCGTTTTTTCCTGAAAAATTCCTGAAAAGTTCTAATATAGGAAACATCACATTTGGGGTGTAAGGAGTGTCGAGTAACATCTTAAGACTTGAGACACCCAAGTCAACCTCACCTGCACGTGGTGCACCCTGCTGATCAACGAACGAGGCAATGGCGATAGCGGGGTGGTAGGGTTTTTTACAGCCCGACTGGGTCGCAACCACCATGTACATGGCGAAAAAGCCCGTCATAGTGACTCGCTTTTGCGCACCGCGTTTCGGGATCAGCCTGTGCATATCCCGTACCGGGTGACTTTCGTCATGACAGCGGCGACCGACGATGGATGATCTGTCTCGCGGTGGTCGCCACTGTTCTTGGATTGTACTATGCTTACCATCAGGCATAGTGCAGTCACTTTGTCGTGCTTCAATAAAAAAAAAAAAATCATTTTGTTAGAAATGAAATTATCAGAAAACGCTTGTAATCTCTCTAGAATAAATCGTACTAAGATTGTGCACAATCTCTCTTGCCGCATTGAGTTTGCATGTATATAGTATCGCTATAATGTATACAATATTGTTTACTGCCTTACACATGTGTTTCTCATCTGCCAGTCGTCTGGTGACGGCTTAATTGTTTTAATATTACAAAGACCAGGAGATTGTTTGTTTCAAATTTGTAAAAAAAATGCTAATTTATTAATGGATATATCATACGAGGCTGCAACCCTGTATAGCATATAGCGCAGTGTTACGCGGTTTATTGAAGATAATTGAGCATTATCGAGAAATCCGAACTGTGAATACCTATGATAGCAAAGGGCCCCATGTATTGCAGTTCAATTCTATTGTAGGCTCCTAACAGTTTATTTTATACGGAATTTAAATATGTCTAATAACGTTGACAGTAAATCAAAAATTTTCACTGCTTTACTTTTAGTTTTGTTAATAAACTTTAATATTTGTATGAATCGTTAAAAATTGTTAGGGCATTTGCTGAAAACGGTGATCAACATTAATCCATACCTTTAATTCAACAGGAGACAAAAAGAGAAGCGTAAATCACAACAAGAGGAGAATCTTAAACGGAAAAAGAGGGAAAAAGAAGAACTTAAACAAAAAGCTTTGGAGGGGATCAAGAAGAAAAAAGAAATGACTGAAAGTCAAAGGTGAGGTGTTTTAATTTTAAATTATTTGTATACTTTAATAATTCCGAAATTACAATAACAATAAAGAAGCTTTAAGTAGTCCAAACATATGAATCAAGAAAGATACTCACTTCAAGATTATCTTTATATATATATATATGAATCTTTTAACTGTGTGTGAATTCCTCCGAAACGGCTGGACAGATTTGGATGACATTTTTGTGTGTTCAGGTGGATTCAAGGATAGTTTAGATTTGCGATTGGACACTAGGTGGCGCTGCGGTTGAATTTTAGATGTTTTTTTTATCAAAACAGAACAACGTTCTCCGGGCCCGCTAGTACTCAACATTTTTATTTGTTTTATTAGTTTATTTCTAATACAGGATACTAGCTTTTGTGCGCGGCTTCGCTCGCTTTAATATAGATATGACCTAACACATGGGGACAGTATGTTTCTTGATGAAAATTATTGTATTGTATATTGTCTGTTGACAATATATATGCAGAAGTTCATTATGATTTGTTCTTTAATTAATTAAATCAAAGTGCTGTTGCACTTGTACAAATATAATATTAGTAAGAATTTCTATAGGTTAATGGAGTTAGCCGCTGCAGAGTCTCAAAACACACAAGATATGGATGTAGAAGACAATGATGCTGATTACTACAGACAGGAGGTTGGAGCGGAACCTGAAGAAGGTATTATTTTTTAATTTGTCTGGTATTATGCTTGGCATGATTTTTAAATATTATATAGTGTATTTATATTTTAATTATAATCTTGTGTAATTTGATTGTATATTTTGTAATATCGGTGGTGTTTTATGTAATATAGTTTTGTTATTGTGCACAAGTGAAGTGGAAGGAAAAGAATACCACAGAGCATTGGATTCCGACTCGCCATAAAAACACCCTGGAAACTTGTAACCAAATGGCCACCATATCGCATATCAGTTTTCATAATAATTGTACAGAGATTGAATAGAACAAACAGATATGCTGCAGAGCCCTCTAGCGCTTTAAATACCAACACCGTTACAAAAAAGATATTTAGATGCGCTAAAACTTTTTTAAAGCGTTTGAAATGTCATAGATACTCCAATTGTAATTTAAAATAGAGATCTCTCCACTTTGTAGTCATAAATATTGAAACTGCAAATGTTATTGAAGTCAAACTGTCATATAATTATTTATTTTTAGATTTATTTACACAAAATCCTGATAGAAAACGTAAAGCAGATGATAACACGGCACGCGGCTTCAAAAAAATGAGGCTCGATAAGAAGTTAAAGAAGAAGTTCCAGAAGAATCAGGATTCGAGTAAACCGCAGAAAGATAGAGAAGGGAATAGAAAATTCCAGAAGAGGGATAACGATAAGAGGAAGTTTCAAAAGACGCATGCAGGGAAAAAGAATAGAAATGAACAACAAGACAGACAGAAAGGGTTTGGTAAAAAGAAAGTCTTTGGGGGGAAAGTTAACAAGTTCAAAAGTGCCAACAAAGGCAGACAAGGAAAGGGGAAAAGTAAAGGGAAAGGCCGGAAGTGAATGTTAATAAATACTTAAAATATTAATGTTGTTTTATTATCCAACACTCCCTATTTAATTAAGTAGCTGATATTTGCGACCTTATCTGATTTGTTTTTTATACTTAAACAATACTGCATGTATCGAAAAAAAAAACAATTTGCTTACAAAGTACTATGTAAACAATATTACAACAATATTATCTCTCCTGCGCGTGCACTCCACACCGTTTGCCTTATTTGCCATGGCAAGAAAATATCGCTGAACTCTTACTACTTATTAAAAGTGTAGTTTCATGAAACTCGAATAACTTTGTATGAAACTAATATATCGTGAAATTATTATTTAAATAAGGACGAATTGTCTAAGCAATAAAATTTAAAAATAAGTCAGGCAATAAGGGCTGTATACAGAAGTGACAATTCAATACAATGGAATTTAAACTTTATTCTCATTTGAATTGTTAGATTAATTTTGTAGTGTCAATTATTTAAATTTCATAATATGTAAATTGAAATTATTAACAATAGTCTCTCTTTCACATCTATTGGCAATCTGAATAATAATTATATATGTACTATTTATTAATTCATCAAACATATGATGGGGCCTCACTCTTAATACAAAATATCAATCTTAGATATACACAGGCTTCTCTACTACGCGTCGCTGACGAAAGCCGCGCAAGCGCATTACGGTCGGTCACGTTTGCTTGCATGTCATGACGCAAAATTATAAATTTATCTCCTGTCAAACGAAATACCGCTCGACGCTACTAAAGAAGTCTTCACTTCAAAAAAATTATCTATATCTATCCTGTACCTTTTGTCAAGTAAAATCAAAATATTTCACTTAATAAAAAATAAAACAACACTATAGAAAATCAGCTTTTATTCAGTTTCAATTCTATCGATAAACATTTGTAGAATTATCGAAACTTATTTGCATTTTATATTTTAAACGTAACAAAAATATATTTTCCTTACATCTGATTAGATATATCAATATCGATGAAAATAGGATGAAATGTTTAAAATATAACAACAAAAAAAAGATTTCATGAAAATTAAGCATTTATTGTTGTACATAATTATTATACAAATATCAGTCAGTTTTACATGTGTTTATGATGGCAATACTTAAAACTATGAACATATTATAAACAATAGTACGAATTGTAGTGAGATAATTCTTATCGACTTAAAATTCTGTCAATTAAATGTTTACATCAATTAGCAAACATATGAACTAATTAAACTTGGTTTTACATAGAACTGACAAAGTTCTGACTTTATCTGTGGTATAACTATTGTTAATTTGAAGTATTGATGTTTGCCACTGAAAGTTTGTCCTGTTTGATGTGGACTGTGATTCCCGACCCCTGTAAAACACAGGTCAAGCCATAAGAATATTGTCAGAATCGAGAAAAGATAAAAGTGGCTTC
Source organism: Antheraea mylitta (assembly GCA_014332785.1). Lineage (NCBI taxonomy): Eukaryota > Metazoa > Arthropoda > Insecta > Lepidoptera > Saturniidae > Antheraea > Antheraea mylitta. The sequence goes on along the minus strand of JACEII010000055.1, from coordinate 2,781,674 downwards.
ATTTCCATGAGAAAGGACTTTCTGTTTATTTCAAAACTAGCCTCTGCCCGAGACTTCGTTCGCGAAGTAATAATTACTTTGGGCTAATGCTAACACGCAGCCGGAGCTCTCAAGAGAAAAAATTTTTTGAAACATTTTTCATTGGTGCTCCGCTCCTATTGGTCTTAACGTGATGATATATAGCCTATAACCTTTCTCGATAAATTAGCTATATAACACTGCAAAATTTTTTCAAATCGGACCAGTAGTTCTTGAGTTTACTTCTACAATGATACAAACTTTACCTCTTTATAATATTACAATATTAGTATAGATAGAATCCAAATTATTCAGAGTCACCGTTTTTTCGAAACCTCGAGACTTTCGATTTTGTTTTTTCTCTTAACTGTTCATTATTTAAATTTAAAAACAAGAAATACATCAAGCATATATTAAGAATACATAAATAGTTTTTAACAAGAATTTGAGACTCCTTACTTCCTATGGAGAGAATTTTATGTCCATACTGGACTGGTTTGGAAAATAATGGAAAGAATGGAAAGAGAACTTAAATAAGTCAAAGAAATTATATCAACTCTCATATATAACTCAAAAACAAATACAAAAATAATATTGAACTCTCTAAGCGTAATTGTTAAAGCACAGTGTTAATGACCGTCGGGTGAAGTGAAACTGAATCGTAAAAAAAAAATACATACAGCCTAACATAGTAACCTCCTCCTTTTTCGAAGTAAGTTAAAAAGTGGGAACCGCATAAATAAAACAAAAGGGTATATTGCCCGTTTAATTATCGAAGGTTATTAACTCCAGGTCCACCTCTCTCTCCTCTCTGTTGTTTATTAGTATTTGTTTTGATATTATTATTTTATATGTTTAAATGTGACAATGAATTTTATCTTTTAGAATATTGTAAGCGGCTAATCCAACACGAGGGATACATTTACAAGTGTAGTTTTTTTTTTTAATAAAGACAACCAGGGACAGCCTCCTATATAATTTAGAAAGGTACTTACTGTTTATATGAGGAAAATGATATCATCGGCCATCATAATTTGGTTATCGTTCATCATGGTCTCGAGGGCGGAGTGGAGCTCGCCGGAGTCGAAGGTCTGGTGGGAGTACTTCTCGTTGAGGAACTTCGTGATGCGGTCCAGCGCCAGCGAGTTCACCCGCTCCGTGCGGAACAGCTCGTGCAGAGCACTCTTGAACTGGCTCAACCTAATTCAAAATATATAAAAATCCAGTTGATGACCATCACTTGATGATTGAGTGTCCTAGTAATAGCATCGAAAGAGAGTCGCTGATGAGTAATACGAGAAGTAGTTGCCAGAACATAGATATTTGTCACAGCATCTTGGCTGAACCCTGTCCGGGTGAAGCTAAGATGCTGTATGACTTTGTAATGATACCTCATCAACCACACTCCTGGTACAGCTAGAAAAATTGGGGAACTGATAAAATGGGTAGAATAAAGACCCTAAAGAATGTGTAATGATGTTTTTCTTCTATACATCTCATCCTTTTTTCTTTAATGTTTTTTTAATATGTTACCAACTAATACTACCTATACAACTAATACTTCATTTATATCACGGATACCAATTTTTTTTTGGTAATATAAACATAGAGATTATAGGATATATTAGAAACAAACCTTTCAGGATCTAAAGTCTTTTGAGATGACCTGGTGGTTCGGTGAGAAGGTCCAGGGTCTTGTGAATGAGCAGCTCGTAGAATGGGCTCAGCCTCCTCATCTGATGAGAACTCATAGGGGTCCTGCCTGTCAGTGCCCTGCAAATATATTAATTTTTAAAATTGAAATAACTAATACCACTCAGATTTTTTATGAAAAATTGGGATGTCATGTTGTGTATTTTAGTCACAATCTCGTGTTATTCGATTCTATATTTCATGATATTGATTGTGTTTTACGTAATTTAGTTAAATTATTTCGCATAAGTGAAGTTTATGGGAAATAATACCATGGAGCATGGATTCTGACTTGCCACAAAAACTTCCCAGACAGTTCAAACAAACGAGCCACATCTAGTTAGTTCATTGAAATGGTCCCAAGAAACTTATAATATCCATTGCCCACTTGACAATAGCAGTAATAATCTACTAGGACAATGGCGGCAAAAAAAAACTAACGCCATTAATATTATAGAGTGTGTTCCTTTAAAATTTAATTTAAATAAAATAATTTTCTTAACATTAAATATCTAATCTTTGTACATAAAATTCTTTGTTCACGTGTGACTGAACTCCTTCTAAATAGATTTTGATGAATTTTTGAGAACGCTGAGGTGTATTCATGCATGGTTTAGATACACAATTGGAATGGATAGGTGACGCTGCAGTTGACTTTTAAGATTTTAGATGGATAGATTTTATTATCAAGGTGGGACTACGTCCGCCGGGCCCCCTAATCGTATAGAACTAAATGTCCTCATTTAGTTGCCTTTTCTTTCTTTTTCCCCGTAACCAAAGATAACATAAGCCTACAGAAGAAAGTTATTTGAGATAACTGCAGAAATATACTTGAATATAATGTGAATTTATTTGGGTATACAGTATAGTAAATTTAATTACTTAAATTAAAAGTTAAAGAGAAGCAAACAAAAGTTGTACTCTATAATCGTACAAATCATATCTGTATTCAGTAACAATTACTATGGGTTCCTCATTACGATTTAAAAAACCCACCCCTCGGATGATTTTTAGATAACCAGACCTCAAAATGGCGGTTCTTGTTTTTATTTTACGACATAGTGTTGTAAATTTCATGGTTTAGTTAAAAGAAAAGTTCGAAAAAATTAAAAACACATTTTGCAAATGCAAAAAAATATGATCTTATAATACATTTGTTTATACGGGTTTTCCGTGGGAAACTAATATACCTAAAGACCACGAGATGAAGCTGGACAACTATCACGAGTTGACTAAAAACGGTTATAGAGTTAACCTATATGCCTTAGAAGTAGGAGCAAGAGGTATACCAGCAAAATCTCTCTATAGCCTGCTCAAAGACCTCGGTCTATAACTGCAGTAAGCTCTATACTGGAATGAGCCTCTAAAGCTGCACTAACGGGTTTATACCAGATTTGGATAGGCAGTGAGAGAAACACGAGTAGTTAAGGTGAGTGTACATTATAAAGGGGCCCCTTACACCAATACTCGTGTCACAAGTTTCGGGAACTACTCGGAGCTTCTCTCGCTGCCACGCGATGTACCCGGCACCCGCACGGTGAATCCATGGTATGCTTAACAGTACCTCTCTTTGGCAACAAAACCTCTAGTACATTATTACAATCACTGTCGAGTATTTTTTTTTATTGTAGCACGGCAAAATGACTGTACTATGCCTGATGGTAAGCACAGTGCAATCCAAAAATAATAGCGACCACCGATTGACGCACTATCCATCGCCAGTAACCACTATCATGCCGGCATGAAAAAAGCTGGATATGCACAGGCTGATCCCGAAACGGGACCCATAGAAGCGAATCACTGTTACGGGCTTTTTCGCCATATATATGGTGGTTGCGACCCAGTCGGGCTGTAAAACCCTACCCCGCTTTCGCCATTGCCTCGTTCGTTGATCAGCAGGGTGCACCACGTGCAGGTGAGGTTAGCTTGGGTGTCTCAAGCCCTATGATGTTATTTGACACCTCTTACACCCCAAAAGTAGTTAATGATATTAGAAGTTTCTTGCTATAAATTCAATAAACTAACAATATGGTGGCAGTCTTATTAGAACTGTTTAGAGCGTTTTGTGGCAACTCAGAATCCAGTCTCTGTGGTATTATTTCCCATACATTTCACTTGTGCACAATAACTAAACTATATAACTTAAAACACCAAACAATATTGCAAAATATAGAGACAAATAACACAAGATTATGAATAAAATCAACTACATGAAATCCAAATAACTGCCAAAAACTCAGTCTAGGTGTTAATATGTCTTTATGTTAATATGTCTTTACTTATAATCGTTTTTGTATTGCACTTACCGATTTTCTTGATTTCTTGGCACGAGGTCGTGACGCCTGCTCGTTCCCGGCGCCCTCGGACTCCGCCCCTTCATCATCAGAGGAGACGCGCCGTTTCCGACGTTTCTCTTTCGTTAACACCTGAATTATAGTATTTTACCCATTTAATCATTAAATAACAAAAAAAAAGTTGATGCAGGCATAAAACTGTCAACAGAAGTGAAAACTCGAAACGATGGAATAAATGTGTTCTCTTTATAATTTTTAAATTAATTATTGTCGGAATTAATTAAATTTCATTATTTGTAAGTTTAAATTATTAACATTAGTTTAATTTTCATATTGTTGGCACTCGGAACAATAATTGTGTACAATTTTATATACCTAGTTTTGAAATTAATTAAACATATCGACGGAAGAAAGCAGAATTCTCATAACTTGAAAAACCCAACTTTATACCAGAGCCAAAAAACTACTTCAAAACTACATTTTTTTTTTACGTATAGTGCTAAAGCTAGGCAGAAAACGATGGTAGTATCGATGAAAAATTCAATTGTAGGAATGCGAGACACAGAACATTCGAAGCGGTATTTTTTTATACAAGAATATGGAAAAAGTAATTTAGCACAAAATGCAAGTTACGACATTTCCACTTTCTCCCATCGACATGATGGGCTGTATGAACTCAATACAAAATATTAAGACTAAGAGGGTTGACCACGCTTACTAGCATGTCGCTGACGCGAAACCATAAGTTTATCACCTGCCAAAAACATACCGCTCATCGCGCCTTAAGAAGTTTTCACTTCAAGACGATTGTTTTGATACGGTTAAAAAGGAATTAGCATTGAAATCGTTGCTATATATTTTTTTTTTATCCAAAAGGCAGCTAACACGCAGACGGCTCCCCTGATGGTAAATGGTTACCGTCGCCTATGGACAACTGCAACACCAAGGGTGTCACTGTTGTGTTGCCGACCCAGGGGGCCTAGCCAAGTCGCTTGTCTACAATCACTAACACAAATAGAAAACAGAAAAATGTATGGAGATGACAGATCTGAACGCTATATCACGTGATACAATCACTAACACAAATAGAAAACGGAAAAATGTATGGAGATGATAGATCTGAACGCTATATCACGTGATACAATCACTAACACAAATAGAAAACGGAAAAATGTATGGAGATGAAAGATTTGAACGCTATACCACTTACATAACTTCCTCCACTTTGACCGGTTTTCGGCATCCTTTTGTATGAGGTAATTCTGCTTTATGTCCGCCTTCACCACGCGTCCAGCCAGGGTTTTTGGGCCTGCCGCGAACCTCAAGCCTTGTGCAGTGATATGTGATATATGCGATGTATAATTAACGGGGAACTGATTACCTTTTTGAAGTATGCGAAGTGTACGAGCTGCATGGCGGCGTGAGCGTCGTCTGTGGTGATGTGTGCTGAGAGCCGGCACTTCGCGTGTGCCGTAGACAACCGGATCAGCGTCTCCAGTGTACGCGCCGTCACCGGCTGGGTCTGTTCACACCGAATTATGCTCAGTTATAGACCAAGGGATGGGGGAATTTATGTTGGGAACTAACTACTGTTGTATAAATCTATACATATAATAAAATAGTAAAATAAAGTAGTAATCAGTACATTAAATAATTTAAAGAAAAAAATACTCTGGTGGGGATTAGTCAATGACGGAACACACTTTCATAGTTTTTAAAGTTTTGTCTATCTGTCATTTGTACAGGATTCACTCAAGAACTAATGGGAAAAACTAAAAGGGAAAGTGACTCGATCAAGGGAAGTGACTTGTATAAAATTGCGACCACCCCTTTATATTGCCAATTCGGAATGTATTTGTGTGAAAATATGAAAATAAGAAACACATTATTCAAAGAGGGAGATTGTTTTTTTTGTAATCAATTTTCTAGTTGATTATTACTACCTTTGTAGACTACATGTTGCACATTGTTATTACAAGTTTCTTGCGATCATATCAATGAACTAACAAGACTGTGGCCACCTTGCTAGAACTTTTCAGGTAGTTTTGTGGCAAGTCAGAATCTATACTCCATGGTATTATTTCCCATCCACATCACTTGTGCAGAATGACTAAGTTATGTAAAACACCACCAACATTAAAAAATATAGAGCCAAATACCTCTAGGTGGTAGAATACATCACCATAGTTTTTAAAAATTTTGTCCGTATGTCAGTCGTTTGTACGGGAGTCACGCAAAAACTACTAGACGAATTTTAGCGAAATTTGGTATGGTGGTACTTTATACACCGGTATAACATTTAGGACATGTTTTACATATATATCACATTCTTATATACATGTATATCTTACATATAAGAAAACACAAATAAGTAGAAATATATGCAAGAACTACAGGACGGATTATGATGAAATCTGATATGGTAATAGTATTTACACCGATATAACATATATATATAATAAATATCAATTTATATTTGTATAATAATTTTAATATACAATACAATCCTATGATTTTGTTAATTACTGTTTTTATAATTGGAATTTTACACTCTCCCTCCCAACTTCCGTTCGCGTCATCCGATCACACATTTTCGTAACGCTCTCGTGACTCATTCACCAGCTTACTCCCCAAATTAAGGCTTTGTAAAGAAGTTTTACTTGGAAAGGAGGATAGTCCTTACCCTGGCCACGTCGCTGTCCATCATATCCTGGTTCCGGAGCCGCGCGTACTCGTCAGCGATAACGTCAGAGGCCTCCTGGGTGAGCTTGGGCCTGGTCAGCCTCGCGATGTGGATGAACTTCCTCATGAACTTCGTCGTCAGTATCCGATCCTTCTTATCCCTCGTGTTGCCGTGCAGCAGGGGATCGTACTTCTCGTATATCGACGTGTTCGATTCCTGCTCATATCAAACAGCTCTATTAATAATGTTACAGTCTTCTGGTATACTTTTTGTGCCATTATAAATATAACTGTAAATTTCGTAATTACATGTAATATGGTCAAGATTTATATTTAAAAAAAAAACAGTTTTTTTTATATTTATCTTGCAACACCAAGGGAGTTGCAAGTGCGTTGCCAGCTTGTGTTGGGGGGTGAGGGAATATGAAAGGAGGAGTAGGGGAGAAAAGAAGGAGTAGGGGGAGATGGTCTTCCGGCGCTCTCACTGACCTAACGAAACGCAACGATGCAAACACTTATTTCACGTCTGTTTTCCGTGAGAGGGTGGTACTACCGCGGACGAGCCGACCCATTCATGCTGAAAACAGGAGTAGCTTTAGCGTGGCTCTACCACCTTCAGATGGTTTGGTATTATGACATGGAGTTCTTCAAAAATGGATTGAAACACGCTTTTTGGGGTAGGTAACACAACGATGATGACATTCGTGTTGCAGTTGTATATGAAGGTAATTGTTGCCCATTTTTTTTTCGACCTGACTACGCTATTGACCTAGCAAGGTCTTAACAGCTTCACCGGACTAACTAAGGCGAGCGTTTGTGGCACTCAGCCGATTAAATGTTGCCCACCATCTTACATTACAGTGCAATTTACAGTGCGTATGTATAGAGAAAAATACACGAGCCTTTCCATACAAATCGGAGTATAAGAAATGAAAATAGCGTGGTCGTCGTCTTGTAATGACATGCAGCTGTCGACCCCAAATAATTCAATTAGCCAGGCTACCCAATTAATCTATTGTCGTCTTATCTGTTGTTTCGTCATTTTGATCGAAAACAAAGTGACGAGTCGACAAGATTTTTTGTAGGTGGTAGAGCCAGGCTGAAGCTATTATTGGTTTCAGCATGAATGGGACGGCTCGAGCGGGGTTGTACCATCCGACCCACAGAAAACGACGTGAAGTAAAAGTTCTTACATTGTTGCGTTGCGTTCGGTCAGTGAGAGCGCCGCGGAGCCACCTACCCTCCCCTTAACTCTTCCTCCTCCCACCCCAACACAGGCTGGCAACGCACTCGCGACTCCCCTGGTGTTGCAAGTGTCTATGGACATTTGCCTCCATGATACAAAAAAAAATTGCCCAAACAAGTATTTTTATAACTCAATTTCCAATAACTTAGCTCTTTGCACTTTATTGGTAAAAAGAGTCCTTTTCTTAATATTATATAAAATATGCGGGAAAAAAAGTAAAAAGATAACCCGTTAAGGGATGACACAATTAACACGAATCGAGTTAGTGTAAAATTGTCACAGGATCTTTTTTTTATGTCATAGGAGGTAAACGAACAGATCGGTCAACTGATGTTAAGTGATCACCGCCGTCCATAGACACTTGCAACACCAGGGGAGTCGCAAGTGCGTTGCCAGCCTGTGTTTGGGAGAAAGGTGGGGGGGGGGGGCAGGAAGGGAAGGAGGAAGGTAGGTGGGTCTCCGGCTCTCTCAATGAGCGAACGAAACGCAACAATGCAAGCATTGTTACTTCACGTCGGTTTTCTGTGAGAGGGTGGTACTTCCCCGGACGAGCCGACCCATTAGTGCTGAAAACAATAATAGCTTCAGCTTGGCTCTACCACTACTGGATCTTTTGAAGAGTATTCAATATATTACAAATAATTATGTTCGTCACTATGATAGCTGAAAATCTGTCACTGTTATATGTTATACCTGGGCGACCGAACCTGGCTCGGTTCTTTAAAAAACATTTTTAAATTAAAATAAACTAGGTTTGCCTCACAAAATTAGCATTTTTTCACATAAAAAAATATTAAAAAAAGATATCTCTCTTATTATTGTAATAATAAGATTATTTATTTTATTGAAATAAATTGTTAGTTTTGCTTTACAAAAAAAAAAAAAACAGTTACACGGATTTTTGAAGTAACCAATTTCCATCTGAGCTATTTTCGTTTTGACAGCGGCGGCGAAATTTACCTATATATTCTAGCTATATTTTTTCATTGACTGAAATCTCAGTTAAAGTTTTCTATGAATAAAATCTAGTTAGATCGATTTACCGTCCCCGAAACTACCTACATACTAAGTTTCACGGATATAGATGACGCCGTTTCCGAGATCCTGAATATATACAAATATAAAAATATACAAGAATTGCTCGTTTAAAGGTATTTGATGATGATTGATGATAAATAGATAGATATATATATTTACACTTTTTTATCGGCATCTAGAAGGATATATGAGGATGTCAGTAAAAAAAAGTTTCAGATAAAACACTTTTTTTTTTTATTAACGTGGGGAAATCGCTAACGGATACGCTACCCTTCCGGGGGAGAGGGTAGGTTATGTCCGATTCTCACGGACTAAAAGCCCACGGTGTACCGTCCGCCGCATGGTAGGGGCAGCCAGGGATCGAGCATGCTCACTGACCTGATAAACTGCCCCTGCGGCAGCCTGGCAAATGAACGCCAGGCTTCACCCTACTATAGTCAGCCTCACCCGTGCAACGAGGAGATGGGGGGCCCCGCCCCATCCCCTCAGGTTTGGCGACGGTGTTGGGAGAGACGGGCATTACGCCTCGCCCCTCCCGCTGCTCTTCTTTGGCGAAGAGGACCACTTCTGGGATCGACCTCCCGGGCCCTCTCCGCCGCCTCCTTCTGTGAGATGACGGTCTCGCAGAAGGAGGCCACAGCAGCCCAGACGTCCTCGCTGCCGAGCATGGCCGAAACCACACCCGGCAGCGAGAGAAGATGAAACACCCTAATGTATGCCCGTTATTACATCTCCGGGCAGTCCACATAGTGATTAGTGAGGAAGGTTTATGTATATAATTTTCCTAGGTCATAATAACTAGAACTTTACCTCTGCTTCTTCCTGGTCAGGATTCTCTGTTGACAGCATTTCAACTAATGAACCCATTGGTAACACTTCCCCATCTTGTTCTTTGGGGTTTCTGAGGAATTAATATTGACTATCAGTTTTAGAGTTTTTGGCGGGATCTTAGTCTGTCATGTAGTGGATTTTATATTTTATTCATAATCTTTTGTTATTTGACTCTATATTGTGTAAATTTAATTTAACCATCCAACCAACCAAACAAAAATTAAACCATCTTGTTAGACTTTTGAAATGATCACACGACGCTTGTAATATTATTATACTATAACGTCCATTGAAAGAAAACATTGACACTGAATATTGAAATAATCACTCGAGGCTTGTAATATTATTGTACTATCCATTGAAAGAAAACATTGACACTGGCAAGTGCTTCTGCGGAGCCAAAACAAGAAAAAGAAGAAGAAGAAGACTATCAGTTTGTTCAACTAAAAATCTTAAAAATAAATAATGCATTTTAAGTTAATTCTAAAAGCAGAAATATGTAGTTAAGTGATATAACTAATTGGTAAATGAAAATAGCACCATTATTGTAACATAAATACATTTAAGTATTTAAAAAGTTTGTAGTCCGGTGAACCTGCTAAGACCTTGCTGAATAGTGTAGTCAGTTCGAGAAAAAAAAGGTGGGGGATTTAAAAAACTTAGAAATTAATTTCATTTTGGCTCAATTCTCAATTCAGCGAGATGGGACTCTAAGAAGATTCCTCATCAAGCAAAAAAAAAGTTATATAAAGAGATAAGTGGATACCTGTATCTGTGCATTCTGAGTACGTGTTCGGATATCATGTTGTCGTGGTCCGCGTCTGCCAGGTCCAGGATCACGAAAAGCAAGTCAAAACGGGATAATAGCGAATCCTGCAGTCCTATATTCTCCATTGGCGTCTTATACTGGTCATACTGTAATCAATTTACAATAGTATTTCTTTTTCATCTAGATTATATAATAGTAGCCTCTGTCCGCGACTTCGTTCGCGTGGAATAGATACACTAACACGGAGCAGTTCTCAAAAGGAGGAACATACCGATTTTGAATCATTTTTCACCTGTGCTCCGCTGCTATTAGTCTTAACGTGATGATATATAGCCTAGAACTATTCTCGATGAATGAGCTATATAACACTGAAGGAATTATTCAAATCGGATCAGTAGTTCCTGATATTACCCCCTACAACGTCACAACGTCACAAACTTACAAACTTTACCTCTTTATAATATTAGTATAGGTTATACATCAACATAAAATATAAGTATCTATACATCTACACGGCTATTTATGCTTTTTTGTCAATAGACGAATTATTTATTTTATTTTATCTAATTATTAAATAATAAACACTTGTACTTTATTTATAAAATTTCAAAATAGTATCGTAACTACTTGGCTAGTATAAAAAGCCATATCGCTTAAAAGCCGTTTTTAAGCAAGAGATGGCGTTGTAACTACTTTTAGTACAAGTTATTGAAATATCTCAATTTTGGAGGGCTAAAAAAATATCAGTTAATATAACATTTTATGGTTAGTTAAATAGGTCCGTTCCCTCGGTGTGGAGCCCTTAAATACGCTGCTCACGCGATACAGTGACACAAAACCTTACATCACTGCAACAACATCACACACATCACCTATACACACGTGCACGCTTACACGCTGTTTTTCTTTTTTAGAGAAATAAACGACAAAGAATTCTACTCTTATTTTTCCTTATCCTATTCTATATACTTATACTATATACTATAATAGTTTAGAGGAATTTTTCCGACACAAAATACATATAGGAGTTGTTGAGGCACGCATGCTTGGTACACATGCATATTTCAATAACTCATATACGTATATCTAGATAGCTTAGCTCAGATAGGTCGCAATTTTTGCACAAAACAGGCGACAGCCCGAGCCGAGGTGTGCCGTGAACCCTTGAGTTAGTCGCTCAAACATCCCAAATCAGCTGAGTGCCTTTAGTGCTCGCCTCAATAGTTCGGCGAAGCTGTAAAGACCTTTCCACGTCAACAGCGTTTTCATTAAAAAAAAAAAGTGTTATAAAGTTTGATACTTACTCTCCCATAGACAGGGTTGGCAGCGGCCAATACAGAGCAACGCGCATTGAGAGTAGCGTGCACTCCCGCCTTGGCGATAGTGACGCGGCCCTGCTCCATCACCTCATGTATCGCCGTACGGTCGATGTCCGACATCTTGTCGAACTCATCAATACACACAACCCCACGATCAGCTAACACCATCGCACCGGCTTCCAACCTGATATACATTAATAAGCTAAACATATATTCACCAAGGAGAGTTGATGAAAGGCAAGCGGCCGATCGTAAAAATTAAGCCAAATCAAACATCACAACATGACAGACATGTTGTACTGACCCTACTCAAGTGGCATAAAAGTAAGAAGATATGTTCCCCATATACACATCAAATCTGTGCTGTAGCATAATTAGCGACCCGGAAGTTGAGTGCAGCTGTATTACTACACCCTGAGCATGCCCCCACGCGTAGGCGTATAAAAGTGGTCGGAGAGACTATTTATGATTATAGAACACCATAGATCAGTGGTACTCAATCTTAATTTAAACGGGCCACAAACACGTTTTACTTGCGGTGTCCCAAACTAAAAATTAATGTAGTGAAAAACGGTTATTCAATAAAATAAACTTGGTATAACCCTTATATCATAAAGAACGCATTGGGGTCGGGTTACCTGGGATCTATTTATTATATTCAGTGTGGTCAGTACTCAGTTTTTCTGATGGGCACGAAATTTAAAATAATTGAAAATAAAGTATAATCGGGTGTGCCATGCACAGAGACCCGGCGAGTCGCATGCAGCCCGCGGGCCACAAGTTGAGTATAGCTGCCATGGATTAATAAGAAATCAGAACTTTAGCATGTCCGCGCAAAAGTTTCGTCTGTAATCAATAAGTATGCATATCTATTCTCCACAACCCAGATAAGAGTAAAACGGTATAAAAGATGAAAGCGCATAAAGATCGCGGATCTTCTTTACCGATCAGTTAGGTTTCATAGGTGAAATAACAGCAACCAACGATTCCAACCCCACCAATTCGATCGTTTTTTTTTTTGAGCGGTTACCTTCGCTCCAGCACATCTGCGGATACGGCCCCCTTTGGCAAATTTTCAAGACTAGGTTCGCTTCCCTATAGTGGAGCCCTAGAGCACGCTGCTAACGCGACTCTCCAACTCCAACTCATAAATGTATGAAATTTTTTCATAATTTTGTGTTTTTCCTTGTTCTTTCCACTGCAGTCATAAATATGGAACCTAAATATAGTTCTGCTGCAGTATCACCACTGTTACATCTATTTCCGCAGCATATCTTTAGGTGCTCAAGTTCAGTTTGAAGGGTGGTTTACAATATATACTGGTACGAGTAACATTGCAACTGAATCCTCAGGGTGTCACATAATGTGACAGGCCTTAGCACTGTACTCCTATATAGATAGATTAACTAATTAATAAAAAATTAATGATTTACATATTTATAAAGTACAGTAAACACTTAAAACCAAGTGGACTACATGCCTATTTTGAACTTCAAAACATAATACACCGGCAATCTTTAGTCCTTTCTAGTACTTACTTAATATTATAATAACGAATGTTAGTTTGTTTGTTTGTTACACTTTTAGACCTTAACAACTCAAGCAACCTTCTAATGTTTTGTATACACATTGTCAGGGTGACAGAAAAAGATGTAGGGTACCTTTTGTACTGAAATAACTGTTCAAGAAGGAAATAGCAAATCAATATTAACATTAGCAAAACCGCAAGCAAAAATAGCAAATAATATGCAATTATTTTTTACCTGCGGTCACCAGTTTCAGGATCAGTGGTCACAGCAGCTGTCAGACCAACACCTGAGGAGCCTCGTCCCGTCGTTGTGATGGCACGAGGCGCAGTTTGTACAACATATCGGAGTAATTGTGATTTTGCTACAGATGGATCCCCAATCAGTAAAATATTGATGTCACTATGTATCAGAAATATATAATTTAGTGTATTCCTTTCATACAAGAAGTAAATTACTTTTGTCCCTTGTAATTAATAATTTATGTCCCTTTCACATATCTCATGTGTGAAAAACCATTGTTTCATTAGAAAGTCTACTGTCAAAAGTTATTGTCAATTGTTGACGTATTTTGGAACACATCCTAAGCTTATTCTACAATATATGCGTAATATTTGTTATGGGGAGAATTCCCGTTATATGTAAAATCATCCAAAACTATGATGGGTTATGGGTGCGATATTCTAGTATGACAGAATTGTCTAAACAATTTAGATCTGTTTTTTACTCTATTTTGTTCATTGCATTTTCTAATTTTTCAATTTTCCTAAATGAATATGTGATATCATTTAAGATATTCCTTAAAATTATATATTCTAAAGGATAGTTTTTATCTATACTAAAGGCTCAATGTCACAAACCCTATGATATTGTACATAAATATTTTTTTTTTAATTATATGTAAAGGATAAAAATAATTACTGTATGGTATTATACATACATATAATTCAAAATAAGATTCTCTAAACAATAGTGAAACTAAAAAAACATACAGGCGAGCATAAAAAGCAGAATGGACACCATCCTGAAATTTTATGCTCTAGTTCAGTTTAGGAACTTCATGTAAGATTGATGCAGACATATTTGTAATCTATGTCAAGAATTTTCAAAAACATTGTTACATATTTCAGATTATTTCTGGTCAATAATCTTTCTTAAAAAATGCGATCTACCTTCAGTCTATAACATAAAACAATAAAAACAACCTACCCTCTAAGTCTAGTGCCATTTGGTAATATTTTCTCGATTCCTCCAAGTAGCAAACATAGGATTGCTTTCTTTATATAATCATGTCCATGTATGGAAGGTGCTAGAGACTTGCTGAGCAGGTCAAACACATCAGTATTGTTCCGTTTCACAAGATTCTTGCACAGTTTTACATCATCTAGAGTAACAGACGGCATCATATCTTTGTTTATTTGTGTTACATTGTTTGCTATGAGGATTGTTCTGAAATTTGGAAATGGTATTTTTAAATATATTTAATAAAGGACATGCACTGACTAACAGAATACTTTTTAGGTTGTCGAACATTTATCTAGAAAATAAGTAGCTGATGATAGTGACTTCATGTGTAATCCGGTGAAGCTGTTAAGACGTTGCTAGGTCGATAGCGTAGTCAGTTCTCATAGTGCTCATAATTTCTTAAAATTTGATTAACTTTTTATTGAAAGAAGGTGTCATAATACTTTTTATTTCATACAACAACCAAAAATGATATAAAAACAAATTATTTAAATTTCTCAACTTGGTTTGCATGAGGCATACAGAATGGCAGAGCTCTATCACTTTATATAAAAGAAAATAAACAGAAATACATGTAAGGGAATATATTTTTGCAATTTTCAATGTTTTTCTTAAGGATCTAGTACTGAACTAAGATATACTACCATTTAGTCTTCAATTTGCCTACCTTTATTATTCAAAATAAAATAATTTAAAATCAAATCACACCTTATCTTAATATTACTAGCATAAAATAATAACATAGAATCTTAATTTACCTGAATGTGCCAGCAGTGAAACTACCCTGCTTATTAGGCAGGCATCTGTAGTTACCAACTATTTGGACCCTGTCCCCTGGTTTGCACTTATCTACCAGATCATCATCACATATGATATCCACACTCCGAGGGAGCTGCCCAGCGGGTGCTCGCTCAGGCATCTCCTGGACTGTTAGAGTTTGATGATCTTTATATCGGGAAAGACCGTATTCAGTCTCTAAAGTATTGCCTTCATCATCCTGTTGATAACAAATAACATATAATTTATATTTATTAATATTAATTATAGTAAAATTAGGAAATAGGTGTAGGTGTTATTACAAAAAAAGTTAAATATGTATTGAATACTTGCTTTGAAAAGGTTATTAAATGCACCATGCTCGCTTAATGTTCGCCATCTTACTCTTTTATCTCGCTTTGGTTGAGTTAGGTTAGACTTGCGAAAAAAGGATAACGCAAACTTGCCTTGGGCGAACACAGGAAGTTAGTTAAAACCTTTTTAAAGCAAGTATTTAACACATATTTAACTTTTAGTTATAACACTGTATGTGTTTAGTTCAGGACAAGTTCAGTGGTAATTAATTTATAACTAGCAGGCCTCATGGATGTTGATTCACCCTGATAATAAAAAGTAACTTGACAAATTATATACCCAAAGCTTCATCATAAATCGCTTTATCTAATGGTGAAAACGGCATGCTTATGCCTTCAGCATTCTAGTCTTTGAGTTTATCAGGAACAGAAAGAGAAACAGATGACTTTAGAAATAAAAATATTGTTAATATTTTAAATAATACCTTTGTGGGGTATACAGCAGTAGTGGGGAATGCTTCGAAGGATGTCAAATCTGTGTATTTTCTCTCCATGACTTTCTTAGTTGCAGGGCAGTAGTGAACACTTCTTACCACTTTTGGTCTTACAAGTGACACCCTAGTCACTATACCTTCAACACATATGAGATTACCCAAATACCTTGAATAAAATAAAGAGGCCTATATTTAATTTTGATTGTCAAAAGTTGTACAATTGTAAGCTTCTTTTTCAAACTTATTACTCTATTGACCAAGTAAAGTCTTAACAGCTACACTGGACCATGATAGGTTGTAAGATTCATTTTTATTTTAAAAGGAGAATGTTCTTACAAGGCTAACTTAGAAAACTACTGTTTCTGCAGACCAGACAACTCCTAGTTATGCTTCCTAGAAATTTCTTATCTTAGTTTAGACAACTATGGCTATAGTTTCAAGCCCTCTACCAGTTTAAAACACTACCAAAAAAAAAAAAAACAAACTAAAAATCAATAGGAGACCTACTCTAACAAATCATCAAAAAAAAAGCTGGTCTACCAAATGTCATTTTATTTTTATCTATGAATAGTTTGAGATACATCCTCACAAATTAATAAATCTACATTCAGTATCTGACAACTAACCATGAATTAAAAAATAACAATAGTACATACAGGTTCAAGATACTGAGAACCTTTTAATAAGTCTGAAGATCATAAACACAGTTTTGGAGTTAAATTATTTATCACTAGGGTTCAAACTTTAATATACATTTATATTAGATATTGTTTTGTGATTGTAGTCTTTGATGTTTAGTTCTAGTCAAATTCAAATGAACAAAAGGACAAACAAAGGGGTATATTCGATCATAGTTTGTAGCTATCAAGCTAGTCATAACAAATTATTTTATTATGTAAAATATTACTTTAACAATCATACAATAAATAGTGCATCGTATATTTGAAAGATTATAAGAATTAATTCACAGCAAAAGTTACCAATTAGTATTTTCATATATAGATACCTTGAAGTCAAACTTCTTGGTGTGACATGTTTATTACCAAAACTTCCTGAAAATGCTACAAAAAACTCCTCCTGTTCTTTATAGTATGTTACATCTACAGAAGAGACATACTCTTTTAAGGCCTTTTGAAATGCTATTTGTTCCTCAAATGCATTCTCAAGGAGACTCTTTGCTCGTTCAGGTTTCTTCCGTCTTAGATCATTTATATTTACAACCAACCTCTTTGATTTGTCATCTATCATTTGCTTTACTTTTTCCATGTAGATACCTTGGTCTTCCTGAGAAATACAAGCATTTAACACATAAATTTATATTATTGTAGTTTTATGTAGATTATTATTTCCAAAATTTAAAAACTACTTTCTAATTACATCTTTTACAAGCTATAGTGACTCTTATAAGAATTCTACAAAATATAAGTGAAATAATTATATAAACATCTTATGTGTATCTATTTCGTATGGAATAAAAATTATTATTTCATCAAAAATTAAGGTTATTATAGGTCATATTGTACCCCATCGTCAAGAAACTCCAAATACTCTCTTTGTAGATCTCTTAGACGTTGATCAAAATCACCCTCTTCCATTATCCAATTTAAGATCTATATAAACTTTAGACACGAGAATGTATACTAAACAATCTAAACATAAACTATTTGATACAAAATTAAAACTGTTAAGTTTGACATATCAGTTTGGCGCCAAAAGCTAGTGCTGTCCACAGCACTCAGCAGCATATTTTTCATCTAATGCTACTCCCATATCTGCGAAACGAAGCTTCGAGTACTTGTCGCGCTAAAATTAATGTCAAAAATCATTCCGATATAGGCACAGATTATACGTTGCCACACCTGTGTCTTTCCAATGGCTCGATATTGGTATCCGCTAAACTCCTTTGATGTGTGTAAAAACCGCCAGCCGAGTTATCGTGCTGCGTCTATCGTCACGAAGTCCGATAGTTCGTAACGCATGACGATAATGTATTCCCACATCTGCATTTAGTGTGACCATAGACAAAACTTCGTGCCGATACACGCAGGTATGGGAGTACCATAACATACAGCAAATATTTTACATTAAAAAAAAAATTGTCATATGTATTATAAATATAGAAAATACTTATTACATATATTAGACGTATAGTTCTACTTTGATATATATTAATTCTATGTATACATCGTAGAATTACGGTGTATTTTATTAAGTCAAGTGATTTGTTCGTACTAATAAATACAAAACTCTATAGGGATGATCGATATTTAAAAAAAATCAATGTTAACAACGGTTTAAAAGTTTCGTTGTACGGAAAACATTGATGTTCTTGCTAGCAATTAAAACTGTCTGTAAAAAAAAATCATCTAGTTTTTTTCTAATTGCGGCTTGCTTGTCTCAGAATAGTCTGCTTCTAAATATTCGTGAGATACGTAACATTGATTTTAGATAAATGTAGATTGCAAGTAATGATTTGAATATCACATGTTATACTCATGCTCATACTTATGAGATGCTCCATTATCGAATTTATTAATCACTTTATTAAGGACAGAATGCAAAGGTGAGGTACGACATGTTCGCCGTGTATACTATGCTAGGGATCATCGATACTTATCGATGATAAAGAAACATCGATGTTATTGGAATAAATATAGAAATGTCAATATATTGTTTAGGGTCATCTAACGTTGCATGTACTGGCTAGAGACTAGATCATTATCAAATGTAATTATTTTACATAAGAGTATAAAGTTAGTTTTTTTACAGACAGTTTTAACTGCTAGCAAAAACATCAATGTTTTGCTATCGATGTTTACCGTACATCGAAACTTTTAAACAGAAGTTAACATCGATGTTTTTCTAATATCGATTATCTCTACAATCTAGGTTTAACTGTGATGTTACCATATGCACATAAAGATTACAAATTTTTAATTTTCAATTTGTTATTAATTTATTTTCATGGTCAGATCCAGTCCTAACTTTGTTCAGTATGTATTGTTTTATCTATAATAGTTGTCATCTTGGTTGTCCAATGCCGGTTAATGACACTATTGTCGAGGAGTTTTTGGCGCGATTTTAGGCTGTCATGTAATGGATTTTATATTTTTAATCTTGTGTCATTTGACTCTATATTTTGTAAATTTGGTGGTGTTTACGTTATATAGTTAGTTTATTGTGCATAAGTGAAGTGAATGGAAAATAATATCACTGAGCATGAAATTCTGAGATGCCACAAAATCTCCCTGAAAGATTCTAACAAGGGATCCACCATCTTGTTAGAATATTGAAGTATTCACACGACGCTTGTAATATTATTGTATTATAACGTGGATTGAAACAAAACACTGACACTGGCAGGTGCTTCTGCGGAGCCAAAACAAGAAAAAGAAGAAGACACTATTGTCATTATGATAGCATAGCTTTTTCTATTTAGGTACCTAATTTGTGTATGTAGTAGGACTGTTGATATTTATAAAAATATCGGATTTTCGATATATCGATATTTATGTAAATATCAATATTGGAACTCGATATATTGGAAAAAAAAGACGATATTTGATACATACGGCTGTGTTAAAAAAATGTAATTCAGCTTAACATTGATTTACAGTTTTTAATCCAATATATTTGTACAGTTTATACCAAATATGTTTTAAAATATAACAGAACAGTTCTAAGCGCCACGTCATTCAATCATATTGATAATCGTTATCATTATTGTTTTATCTAAATAAGATAATTATGTATACCAATATTTTTCAGTCCATCAGTTACCAAGTTTTTTAAATAGTGGTAGTCTACTAGTTTGACTAGTAGAATAACATTTCGATGTCTGCTGGTTCAAACCCCGGTGTGTAATAAGGACTTTTACAAAATTCGCGTACTTACTAATTTTAATTGGTAACAGTATCGTCTGACGGTCAAGGAAACCCTGTGAGAAAACCTGAGCCTGAGAAATGTTCTGGTAGTGTTACTGTATGTGAGAAAACGTACAATTGTGGTTTTCTCAGAGTTTGAAATTGCCAATACGCCGTGGGCTAGTATGGTGATTATGTCTATACCTTTTTTCAGGAAAAGGTCTGTAGCCCTGCAGTGGCTCTCTTACAGGCTGATGGTAATAAATATTTTTCAGCAAGAGATTTTTAATATACTATTTATTTCATATGTTCAGCTGTTTCATTAGGTACTACGATTACCACTAGCCTGCTTCATATTTATTGATCCAAAAAGTGGCAGCGTAGACAATAACGGAAGGAATAGGATAAATGCAGGATGCACGAAATGGAGAAAGATGTTCAGATTATGCGATCCACGAATGCCCTTGAAACTCACGGGGAAGGCGTATAAAATTGTTATAAGACAGTCATACTGCATGCATCTGAGTGCTAGGTTACAAAAGAAACGGATGAGAAAACACTGTACGCGGCAGAGCTGCGATTGTTAAGATGTATGATGTAACTAGAAGTGATAGAATAAAAACGTATCATATAAAGTTTGAAAACATCACCGGTGACAGAGAAGTTGAGAAATAATAGGTTAACATGATACAAACATGTCATAAAGAGAGATGAAAGACTTATAACTAGAATAGTATTAAATATGAAGGTGAATAGATATAAAAGTAGAGGAAACCGAAAAAAGTATGTAAAAATAAAATATATATTAGGTGTAAATTCTGAGATTATATCTGACTGAGGAGACTGGAAAAGAAAAACATAATGTATTGATTCAACATAGGTGGAATAAGACTAAGAAAATAATTATAAATAAAAAAATATCGACAACCGATATCCAAATTATAATATCAAAATATCGCCCAAAAAATATTACTTTAAAATATCGATATTTTAACATAAAAATATCGATATTTCATTATCGCGATATTTTATCAAGAGTCCTAGTATGTACTATGTATAATGTAGGACCGTAGGTGTCATTATAAGTTTGAAAATTGCTATTACAATTAAAACTGTCTACAAAATAGTAAAACAATCTAATGACATTAAATTATACACATTTTCATTTGTCTCTAGGACAGTAAGCTTGACACACATTACACTAAAACATTCTATTATGTCTGAAAACAATACAAATTCTAACCAATCTCCCCCACAAAACAATACTGAGAGTGAACGACGTAAGCTAAAAATTCTTGCGTTTCATGGCTATAGACAGAACGGATCCTTATTTCGTGCAAAAATCGGTTCATTCCGTAAAGCTGTTGGGAAATTTGCTCAGCTCACGTTCGTATCTGCTCCACATAAAGTTCTCAATGAAGATGGTGGTGGAGATGAAGGTAATTCAATTAGGTGATAAAAACTGTAGTAAGTTAGAAAGGAACTTTGTATCTTATGTGCATTTGTTGGTACAAATTTAACATGTTTTATGATAAGTGTAAAGGCACTATATAATAAACTAACTAAATAATTGTCTATGTAGACAGAGGCCATACCGAAAAAGAAAATAAAAAATCCTAAATAATAAATGTAATAAAATTGAGGTAGTGTAATTCCTCTTCATGACATTACTTATAATCATCGACATTGATCATATCAAAAATTATAAGTTTAGTACTGTTTGACCGATAACTATGAATGCTGATATATCAGACTGTGATTTAATTAAGCAGGTATATGTTATTAGCTTTACTGAGATTATTCACTACATGGTGCTGTAGTATATTAACTTCTGTAAGGTTCATTTGATTGCAATGAACAATTTTATTTGAATGAGGAGAAAATATATTCCATTACCATTTTACTATTGCTCAACTCTTTATTAAAATAAAAAAATGTGTGTAAAACCGTGACTATAGATAATTGACTATTATCTTTAAAAAGTTGTATCTTAAAAAATGACATAAGTTAAACTCTTCCAGATGCCCGATCATGGTGGTTCAATGCTGAAGACAACACATTCAGTGGGAAGTGCCTTGGTGGACCAGCAATAGGTTTTGAAGAGACTTTGAGACTTATAGAAAAGATTGTCAAAGATCATGGACCATTTGATGGATTCATGGGGTTCTCACAGGGTGCCTGCCTTGTAGGACTGTTAGCTGCCATGCAGCAGAAAGGATGTGAGTATTGCAAGAAATTTAACTAAAAAGCTTATGAGGTCCTCCATCCTTATGTCCAATCCAATATATCATTTTTTTTTTTTCGAAATGAAAACGCTGTTGATCTGGAATGGTCTTTACAGCTTCACCGAACTACATATATCAATTACAATCAATTCAACAGTTCAGAACTTTTTAAGTAATGTATTTGTAATAGATATGGAAAATTATAGTGCATTGTATATGTTATAAAATTCATTTCACACAAATAAAAAATATATATCTTTATGTAGATGTAGATACCAATCACACAAATCATGGTAAGAGTGGTAGGATCAGTGTAATATATGATCTAGGAATATTATGTAATATTCTATTCCTGTCTGAAAAGTGTTTTGGTTATCTTACAAGGTGTTCTGATTCAATAATTACTAATAATAACTTATTACAATGCCCTCAAAACTGGTCTTTTTGTATTTGGTTATGTGGCCTACTGATCACTTAAAATGAGGTTCACAAAAGAATATTTTAATGAGAGGAGTATAGAAAAAGGTATCTGTTATAAAACAATACAGCATCAGCCTCTTCATATACTGTAGTTTAATGAATATAACCTAAACTGACAATATGTTACGGTAGCTTTAAAACTTCATTCGGGGCACTATCCATTGGGATGTTTTGTATACCTAATGAGGAAAGCTGAATCTCCCAAATACGATGTATGCAGAAAAATTGAGGATGTGCATCACTTAGTGATGCGAGTGTGTTAAGAACCACATCGAAAGAGAGTCGTAGATGAGTAGTATAAAAAGTAGTTGCCAGAACATTGGTATTCGTCAAAGCATCTTGATTGAACCCTGTTCGGGTGAAGCTAGGAAGCTGTATGATCTGGTAATAATATCAGCAACTCTCATGATAGAGCTAGTAAGACTGGGGAACAATGGGGTTGATATGTAGGGTGGAATAAAAGCCCCTTTAAACAAAGTAAAATAAACAAAAAAGCATTGGATGTTTGCTGTTTTATAAAATAAATTTTAAAAGCCAGTAGTTTAAGGATCACATTAGTAGTATATTTTTTGTTTCAGATTTACCATACTCATTCAAATTTGCAATATTTGCATCCGGTTTTCGATCAGGCAGTTTAGTTCACAAAGGATTCTATGATGAAGACATTACATTACCTTCTTTACATGTATATGGTGAAAGTGATTCAATAATACCGAAAGGTAATGAATGGTGTTTTTCTATCTTGAATTTAAGTATTATATACATTTTAAGAATTTGTAATTGATCAGTTTTTGAAGAAATAATTAACCCTACTTCACATCTCTTTTGTTACAGAAATGAGTGAGTCTTTAATTAATTTATTTATAAAGTCTATAGTAGCAGAACATTCTGGAGGTCATTATGTTGCTTGTTCAGGTGCTATCAAAGATGCCTATCAAGATTTCTTACATGATCGACATCAGGAACTTATAGAACAGGATAATAAAGAAGATAACATGGAATCATAATAAAGACATTTTTAGATATATGATTTGTTCTTTACCAACATTGTTTATTGCTATGCTGTGGTGCAATGTAATAATGCTTAATACCACTTGTAAATATATGTTTCATTGAGATAATTCAGTTTTGATTTTGGTTTCTTAGGCTGAACAGTAACAAAAACCCTGAATAGATTCAATTAATTGATATATTTGAGATAATTTCCCGTTTGTATAAATGCAATTTTTATAAGCTACTATCATTGCTTATTTTTAAATAGGAAAAATAATCTCTGGGTAGACCCTAGTGATTAGTCTATGAAAAATGTCATATGAATTTTGAGGTTAGGTACAGAAGTGAGGTTTGAAGTTTTTAATGTTTCCAGTGTATGTTTATTTCAACAACACTTTATAAAATCGTCTTATAAAATGTGGCGACGATATCTAATGTGGTTTGCCCATGAACATATCGATTTCCGTCAACCCGTAAGAATCACGTTTTAATTTTCTTTGGTGTAAATATTTACAATCAATGTTTACCAACAATGCTATTAATTTAAATTAATTGTTTATAAAAAACTATTCATCTGTTTTCTTCTTTTAGGAAATAGACAGCATTCTAACAATGTTCAAAATACCAATGAAATTTATCGAAAAACCTTGCATGGAAAAACCGTACTGGATAGTGGAGTTACCTTCTGAGGATTGTATTAAAAAAATTGCGTCACGATCAGTACTAGTAAAAAATTGCATAGAACTTTGGTCCAGAGCTAAGAGCGAAGCACAGTTGCATATAAACTTGAGAAATTCTTTAAAAAACACATGCGGACAATGGTTAAAAGATAATTCATCAAATAATATTAGTGATAATCATTTATGCCCTAAGGAATTGATTGAATCATGTTGTGGTTCGAAGAAATCTTTCAAAGTGGAAGTGGAAACATTTTGCAAACATTATTCCATGAAAGAGAAAGTTGACAAGATTGAAGTAAGTTTGTAATAAATGCATTTTTTTCTTTTAAATTTATTCAGTGCCGCCAATCACTTTAACTTTATATACAACCAGTGGTGTAATAATAGTGTCTCAAGATAGGTAAAATACTAGAAGACTGGCTCAAGAGATATAGAAGCATTATTGTTATTTATTATTACTTGATAACTTTGAAATACAGTCAAACTTACTAGTTGTAATCTTAACCTTTTATGTATTTATATATATATCATAGTACTAGTTCCTGGTATGTACTGGGGAAAACACTGCTCGGGACGGATAAAGGTTATGCAACTACTGTGATGGTCGTATTTGGAAACTATCATCTAGACCTTCCAATGTTGGAGCTGAAAGGCTAATCTTTAAAAAAAACCTATTTAATGAAAGATCTATAATATCTGATCAATACTTAATATTCTTCAAAGGTTTTGAACCTACTTCAAAAGTTTTTAATTCAGTCATACTTTTATTTGTTTGTTATCTCATAATTCTGATATATATAAATTAATCTGGATTTTTTTTATTACATAGATAATCTTTTAAAGTGGGTTCCATTTATATTTAATAATTAGCTTTGAACTTTGCATTTTGAAAAAATGTAAGAAAACTGTGCAAAATTAAATAGGAAATGAATAGTAATTGAGATTTTGCTAAGTTTATGACAATCCTATACCAGATACTTTAAAAACGATTAGGTATAGAATCAGGACTATTAAATAAAAGATTTTCATAAAGTAGATCATAAGCAAATCAAATATGAAAAGTCAAATATGTTCTGTCAAACTATTGAATTTTGTTTTATTTTTTATATAAAATTTCCTTATTTAGTGCCAAAAAGTCTATAATGTGATCATGTACCTTTTCAGGGTTTCAATTACTTACCATTGGAAGGTCCAGTGAGATTAAAAAATCCTGATATAACATTATCATATTTGGAGTATTATGGTGCTGATCCTAATAATGTTCCAGAGAAACCATATGATGTATTTTTTGGGCGATTGGTATGTACAGTGAAATTTTTTTTATATTTGATCCCTGTAGATGTTATGTTACTCTAATATCACAGTTGTGAACTAAGTTTAGAAAGATCACAGGTGTATATAAAAATACATCTTTTATTTATTAAACTTAATAAAAAAAAAACTAAATAATAATAATAAAATTCATTACTTAAAACTTTAAGAATAGAATAAATTCAAAAGTGACTGGTTTTTAAAGTCAAATGAAAATGACAAATTCTCTATAATCTTATAATGTACTGTGTTTTTTTTAACTGATTATATCCTAGTGTATTCATCCTTCACAGTTTTACGAGACTGTTTTGGGTGAACTGTTAAGGTACTCAACCAAATGATATTTATATTTATTATTACTAAGTCTATAAACAAAATCCACCATAAATAATGATACTGTTCCATTTATTTAATACCAGTGACACCATTATGATATACCAATATAAAACTTAACAAAAATAAAATATATTCAAAGCTACTCAGGTATAATGTAGTTACCTATAAGTGAAAAAATTACTAGAATTGGTTCAATAGTTCTTAAATATACTTGTTCATTTTTTAATATTGATAATGGATATGAAATAGTATGGATTTTTGTTGTTTTTTTTTTAATATGTAGTAACTTATTATTGATTCTGTTAAAAAGACGTTATTCTTTTATACAGGTAGCAGACGGCCAGCGAGACCTTATTCATAGGCATTCATTGAAAAAACGTCAGTTTATAGGAAATACGAGCATGGACGCACAACTCTCGTTGATCATGTCGAATCAGGCTCGTGTGTCCACGGGTGACATTATCCTCGACCCTTTTGTAGGGTCTGGATCGTTATTTGTCGCCGCAGCGCATTTTGGTGGTAAGTTAAACCTGTAGCTACCAAGTATGTCTTCCTCTTTGGCAGATTGACTGAAACTTTTGTATATATTGTAAATAGAAAGTCATTCAAACAATGAAACAAACAAATGAAATATTGCGTGTCCCTATAAATAAAATCTTTAATATGAATAAACAGTTTTACGCACTCCGAGTATTATCATTACGCTGTCTGTGTCAATCTAAATTCTTATAGTAGTGAGCCCCGAAGCTCTTAGAAACCTGATAAATGACAATAGAATTATCAATTAAAGTTCTCAACAATCTTTTTGGATGCTATGAATGTAACTTTAAGTTCGGGCTTGTTCATGATATAGTCAAGAGTTTAATACAAAACGACTGAAATATTATAGGAATCTAAAATTGCCATTTATTTATTCTATTTATTTTGTGGCGTTAAACATATAATAAGTATTTATACTTAAATTTGTGGTATGTGCATCTAAATCATAGTGATCAAAAAGATTGGATAGGAAAGGACATATAAAAATTTATTGTGGTAACTTGAGGAATATTTGAGAAGCAAGACTTGAGACACCCAAGCCAACCTCACCTGCATGTGGAGCACCCTGCTGAATAACGAACGAGGCAATGGCGAAAGCGGTGTGGTAGGGTTTTACAGCCCGACTGGGTCGCAACCACCATGCATATGGCGAAAAAACCCGTCATAGTGACTAGTTTCTGCGCGTCGCGTTTCGGGATCAGCCTGTGCATATCCAGTACCGGGTTACTTTCGTCTTTATGGTCGGCATGACAGCGGCGACTGGCGATGGATAACCTGTTTCTCGGTGGTTGCTTATGTTTTATATTGTACTATGCTTAACATCAGGCATAGTGCAGTCACTATGTCGTGCTTCGATAAAAAAAAAAAATATTTTAGAGCACTTGAGTTAGTCCTGGAAAATACTCTAATTACAGGATGTATATAGTATTCTACATTATAGAACTTTGACTGATTTCAGAGTCTCATTTCAAATCTGTTAATTTATCTTCAAAATATTTTGTAACCACACCATACATTTTGTTCAAGTTTTGTTCTTGTGTAATAAAATAAGAGAGATATTTTAGAATATATGTTACTGAACAGTTAGAATATCATGTTTTGTTAATGCCATAGTACACAGAAGTAAAAAATATCAAGTGTCATACAAATATATAGTTTTGTCTCCTAAGGAAGGCAAAGGCTCACATGTTATACAGCCAAATGTATTAAATGGATTACCATTGAGCAATATTTATTTTCAGCTTATGTGTGGGGTTCAGATATCGACTTCATGATGCTTCACGCTAGAACTAGGCCGTCGCGCGTCGGACAAAAGGTAACAATGTATGTATTACAAGGGAACTGGTTAATAGTGTTGTCTATGTTTTATCTTCTAATAACGGCACGCTATTATGGCCGATTTGACACATTACAGTAGTGCCATGAGATGTCATTTTAAGAAGTGAATTAAAATGAAATAAGTCGATGTTTTATTAAAAAGTAATTACCCAATTTACTTTAATTTAGTTTAAAAAATGCATTACTTCAGTTTATATCATTTTATTTAAAAAAAGTACGTAGTTTTTCGGTAACATTGCGATTTGAAATTATTTTATTTTATAACCTATTTAAAAAAAAATCGAATTAACTATGAAGCTTTTTTTGAAATGGCTATTTAAACGTTTCTGTTTAAACGTTCTGTTACAAAGTAGTGGTATTTTCTACAACTACCAAAAAGCAACATAACTACACTTTTTGAATTTACTTAATGCTGTTTATTTATTTGAAAGCTTAATTAAGAGACATGACAAAATCTTAAACGCATTTTCCTACAAAATTGAATTTTTGAATAACTTCCTTTTTTGATTAAAGGTGCGATATTTTTACTCATCTTCCAAATTTTGTTACTTTTGAAGACTAAATCTGAATGTCTCTAGTCCTGCCTTTACGTTCCTTTTACGGTATTTATAAGCTATTTGGTTAAGCGCCGTTCAAGTATTACGTAAGCAGAATTTTTGTAATTTCTGACCGCTCCCTCCTGTCTGATCAGCAAAAGTAAGTTATGCTTTTACCCTCCCTCCTATGCTTACGTAAACATTTATATAAGTATTTTTAAATCTGTTCTGGTTAAATAAATAAATATTTGCTGGCGTAATCACCACCCTGATCCCCCAACCCCTATCTCATCGAAAATAAGTAAATCAAGGACTCTCCCAATTCCCCCATCAGTGCTTACTTAATACTTCAATGAAACTATAGTATAAGAGATCATTGTATTATTATTAAACTGTCTTATTATTATCGAAAAATAATCTCAGATACGCACAGACGAGGAGAGTATACGCAGTAACATGAAGCAATATGGAACCGCGTCGAAGTACCTCGACGTTGTTGTCAGCGACTTCTCACTACCGCTATGGAGGGATGGAATCAAGTTTGACGCAATTATCACTGACCGTGAGTACTTCATTCAGTACTTACACTTTTTTTGACAACCAATCTTCTAGATTATTGCTGCAATTGTCGAACAGGTAATAAATATCCAAGTGTTTTGCGATCATTTCAATTTTCTAACAAGTTTATGACTTCCTTGTTAGAACTTTTCTGGAAGTTTTTGTGGCATCTCATTCATGCTTCGTGATATTATTTTCCATCTACTTCATTTGTTCACAATAACCAAACTATTAAGTAAAATACCGCCAATATATAAAGTATAAAATGCATTATATGGCAGACTAAGGTTCCGCCAAAAACAGCTTCATTTAGTAATAGTTTTATCTTTCTGAGTATAGATGCACGAAAGTTCAGAAGAGCGTCTAAAGCGTTGATTGAGTATAGATGTGTGTTGGATGTGTATAGACTGCAGAGAGTTGTATATTTAGCTTTATGTACTAAAAGCTTATCATGTGTATAGACGAGCGAAACTTCAGAGTATCGTAAGTTTCGAACTTTTTTTGTAGGTATAGCTGAACGAAAGTTCGGGAAGTTGTAAGTTTAGTCCTTTTGTAGTAAGTATAGATGAGCGAAAGTTCGAGGAGTTGTATGTTTAGACCTTTTGTTGTGAGTATAGATGAGCGAAAGTTTGGAATATCTGACTCGTATGTAATACAATTTGTTAAATATCTAACACCATTTGTTTATGTTTTACCGTTACCGTTGATTGATTTAATTAATACATTCCCCAGCTCCATACGGTGTCCGAGAACCTATAGAGAAGGTTGGCATCATGAGGGAGAACTATACCCTTACGGAAGCTCATCTCGTCAACCACATACCTTCAAAGGTGGAGTATGAATTGCCCCACATTTATAGCGACTTGTTGAACTTTGCCGCAAGGCATCTCGAAATTGGGAAAAGATTGGTCTGCTGGTACCCTTTAGTCAGGTAAGCATTTTTTATTCTAGCAGTATGTGGTGTTTTTACAAATATATATTTTTTTAGTTTGAATTACTTTTAACGCAGTTAGGCAACCGTAAACTAATTATGTACAAAGCAAGCTTGTAGCATAGGGGGTCGAAGACCTATTTGAGCTTCGAGGAATGGTCGCTCACTGAGATTAGCATTCACTGTTAGAATCTTCTGACTCCCGATATCCAGCTCCGAGCTATACCCCCAGTTGTACTATTTTTCTTGCTTAACGTAACTTTTTGATCTATATTGTTATGGCCTTTTGTCCGTCATTAAAGGTTATAGTGTAATGTTAGATCATTTATCGTATTCCTCAAATAATATCCTAAAATATTCTAAATTTTTATTTTTACTTTACTGTTAGTAGAGAAGACCCCAAAATATACGTGGTTGAGATATAATAATTATATGCAAAATTGTTTACGAAAACTGTAATATGCACAATGAAAACGCAAATATCTTTTGTCGATCTCTTCAACTCTGGTTTAATTCAACCAAAGAAGATAAAAAAATAGATCAAAATTTATCATTTTCCTTCTTCAATTGGCAAAGGATTAGTGGAATCTGCATCGTCACTTTTTAAAATTTGAATTCATCATCTTTATTTTACTCTATATTTTGTAATAGTGGTACTATTTTATGTAATATAGTTCTGTTATTGTGCACAATACATGGGAAATAATATCACGAAGTATGGATTCCGATTTGCCACAAACCATCCTGGAAAGTTCTAACAAGACGGCCGCCATCTTGTTAGAACATTGAAATGATCGCAAGAAACTTGTATCAGTACCAACATGACAGTAGCAGTAATAATGTAAGACAATGATTGCCAAAAGCATAATAAATAAAAAAACTACAGGGAGGAATATAAAGAAGATCACTTACCCTCCCACCCGTGTCTCAGGCTGGTGGGTAATTCGGAACAAGTCCTCACCAAACTCACATCGAGACGGTTACTAACATACGAGAAGGTACACGACGATGTGCCCAACATGCCCGTCGATCCCAATAGTGGGTCCCATAATTTTAGGTAAATATAAAGTAATGTATCCTTATATTGAAAAAAAAAAACTTTTTAACAAAAAATTAAACCGCTGAAGAAACTGAAAAGCAAAAAATAATAAACCATTTACTTTATTCATCTTAATAACTAAGTTCTTAAAGTAATGTAAGTATACCTAAATAATTTTAAGTCGGCACCAAACAAGCAAATTAATTACGTAAAGTGAGATGCGCGGCGGCGGCGCACTGTGACACACCTCTTGCATGCCGAGTTTTTACGAAGCAACCCGAACGGGCACACACTTTACCGCTGGAGATTTCACATTGCATTTTTAATTTGATTTGGTTATATGTTTTAATTTAAAGTAATTTAGTTAATTGATTATTTGGCGCTGACTCAAAATTA
This sequence comes from Antheraea mylitta, assembly GCA_014332785.1. Taxonomy (NCBI): domain Eukaryota; kingdom Metazoa; phylum Arthropoda; class Insecta; order Lepidoptera; family Saturniidae; genus Antheraea; species Antheraea mylitta. The sequence continues at coordinate 2,750,224 of JACEII010000055.1, read as the reverse complement.
TTTAGGTATACTTACATTACTTTAAGAACTTGGTTATTAAGATGAATAAAGTAAATGGTTTATTATTTTTTGCTTTTCAGATTTTTCGACGGTTTAATTTTTTGTTAAATAGTTTTTATTTTATAATTTTTTGTGGTTATGATCTTACTAATAACTTTATGCTTAATTTATTTGTAATACACAACTCAGAAGCTGAATTATAAACCTGTTTTCCTACCCTTAGGGTTGCTTTTTTCATGTTTACATGTATATGGGACCAACTTCCGGGTATACTCTTTCAAATCAAAGGATAATAATTTAATTCAGACTATTCTGTCTAAAGTTACGCGCGGTCATAGATATAATCAGTGCGTGAATAATCAATCATTCTCGATTTTCATACCTTAAGGGTTGAAATTTTTTTCCCAAATTTAAATGGGGCCAACTTCGGAGTATACCTTTATAATCGGATTATACTGTCAAAAGTTATGCGTGATCATATATAAAAAAAAATATATACGCGACGAATTGAAAATCTCCTCAGTTTTTTCGTTATATTTTAATCACAATCGTGTATTATGTGAATCTATATTTTTTAGTATTGGTGGTGTTTTTCGTAATATAGTTCGGTTATTTTGCACAAGTGCATGGGAAATAATACAATGGAGCGTGTATTCTGAGATGCAACAAGACTCCTAACAAGTTCTAACAAGGAAGCTACCATCTTGTTTGAACATTTAAATCAGCACAAGACACGTAATATTATTAACTACTCGAGAACGGCAGTAATAATCTAGAAGATTGGTTGCCAAAAATGAAAAGATTATATTCGAAACGCTTAAGTGTAGTTTGGTTACAGGCAGAAGTATTTCGCTCTGGGTGAGACGACGAGGAAAGAACGGAAAGAGAAGAAAGCAGAAATAGCAGCGCATGTCGCAGCAATGATATTGGCTAAGAGCAATAAATGATAATAAAATGTAGTACATATCGTTTTTGTAATTTTATTTCTTTGAGGGACTGATGTTACTCGCGTCCGCAGGATGGGTATCTCTCACTCCTCTGCACATGCTCCCCGGGTGCTGCGAAGAGTATAACATTTTTGTCCGTTGCACTGTTTCACATAAATTGAACCTCACAGCGAGAAATAGAGAAATCAATCAATCAACGATGATAAGAGATAAATACTTAACCACACGTAAATAAAAAAAATATATAAACAAACGACTTAAAAAGAAAGTATGTTCTCTGTTCTTTATTATATGCGTTTGAGGTCGTTTTTTTTTGTTTCTATAAAACTCTTAAATTCACCTATTAATTATCATTAAGCTCAGCTATTTATATATCTTTAACGTTCATAAAAATGGCATGTTTACATATATTATTTACCCTCACAAGGAAACCACGCTTTCTCAAAATTTAACCAATATGGTTAGATAAGGCGAGGAAAGTCAACGTCACCTGTGGTCACTTCAGAGTCTGTCACATCCTTGTGTCTATTACAAGTATCAATGCTTTGTTTTTTTAAATACTAGTTCAGCAAAATAACTGCACTGTACTTGATAGAAAGTACGGTCCATAAACAATAGCGAATATTAAATAGTCACGGTAGCCGCCGCTATTATGCCATTCTGCAAAAGTGCCTCAAATAATAGGGTTATTTTTATTTTATAATTATCAGTAAATTACAATTTGAATTCCAAACATGTATTATTGAAGGGCACGGAAAAGAGTAGTTTTAAGAGTTCCTTTTTCGATGATAACGGTGGCGGCGGCGAAAATTACGGCGACGAGGATTCGGTCGCTAGAAAAAAGTTTCAATTTATTAGAATCCTAATCACTGCTATATGATAAAACGATTTACTTGGATTAAAAAAGCGTATGCATTAATTTACATGTATCACAGAAATAACACAAAATTTTCGTAAACATATTCGTCTTACCTACAGTTTTATTGAGCCATATTACCATTTTTATTAGTGAGCCCATAACGTGGGTTTTTGGTATTTAGAAAAAACTTAAAAAGAAATATGCTTACATGACACGGAGACCAGCACACATACAAACACACACCAGCACAACCTACTACAAACTAATACCTACTAAGAACAGTAGTTGGTGGGTAAGAATTCGTCAAATGAGCCCTGATTTTTGACTTGATCATGGAATATAATAATTTTATAATGGAGTATTTAAAATAATAGTAATCTCAAAATAAAAAAAGCGAAATGTTTCGTGTATGTGATTGAAGAAAAAAAAATGTGGAACCGACAAGTCATTTAAATTTCTATTCGTAGTCTTAAAAATTAGTTGATAATATTGTAAGGAATAAATTATATTTAAGTAGGAATTTTTATTAAAAGTTTTTATAAAAATTTTCATAGTAAAAAAGAAAGATAAAATGTTAATTTTTAAAAAGTGAGGGTGTCAATAAATACATAAATTCATAAATACAATAATTATATTTAAATTCCATGATCAGGTAGGAAATGGGTAGTTTACTTGTTCGTGATACCCACTGTAATATTTATTTCATTGCATGTGAGTTTGTAAAATTAACCTTTTTATAAGAAACAGTAGAATAGTACTAAACATTTTTAATTGTGCTACAACAAATTCGTAGTATTGGTATTTTTAACGCCCATGTGTTTATGACTTATTTCAAAATCTCACATCACTGCGACAACATTACACATATCACCTCCACACATGTGCACGCATACACGCTTACACATGAAAGTAGAAGGGTCTTATTTATTTCCCTTATCAAACTGAAAAGTAATGTATACATAGTTAGGTTAGCTCAGATATGTCGCGAATTGCACGTATCAGGCAACAGACCAAGCCGAGATGTGCCGTGCACCCTTGAGCCAGTTGTCAAATGAAATCCGCTGAGTGCTTTAAGCGCTCGCCTTAGTAGTCTGGTGAAGTTGTTAAGACCTTGCTGGGTCAGTAGCGTAGTCAGATAAAAAAAAAAAAACGATTATCAGTAGAATTGGTAAGAAAAACTCACTACACGTGAACGACGGCGCAGGCAGTCTCTCCTTCGGCCACACCTGTTGAATATATAACAGCCAATAACTACTGCACAAGTGTGCACGAATGTATACCAATATTGAGATCCCATTTCAATTCAGCATACATTTCTACATTTAACTATAGGTACTTTTTCTGTTCGTATATTGGCTACATAATAAAGACTGATAAAACATGTATTCAAGTAGTCATATAGAACTGATTAAAGAACATCAAACTTAAGCTGTTAAGAACTTCCTAGGCAATAGCGTAGTCAGTTCGAAAAAAAAAACATCAAACTTAGTAAAATCTTTATACGAAAAACAACACAAAGTTAATATTACGCGATGTTCCTAGGCGGTCACCCATCCGAGTACTGGCCGCGCTCGACGTCGCTAACTTCGGTGATGGAAAGAAAACTACTGCTTTTAAACACTACTTGACATAGTCTACCCCCACTATTTTACGTCACACAATTCAATTTGATTTGAGCCGAATTCGCCTAAGAACTGATACTTCCAAAATCTTGAAAATTTGGCAAAAATATTGTAGAGCAAATTTCTCTATTCTAGTTTTTCAATAGAATAGAAGAGTGTATGAATTGTTTTAAGGAAATAATAAAAAATAATAACATCACAAAAGGTTACAATAAATGAGGACAGTGTATACTGACGTGTGTTTTGAAAACAACAAGGCGGCAAGATATGGCTCCATTGAAAAGAGGTCCACATCGGAGGAGGCCGACGACGTTCTCCTACTATGGAGAGGTCGGAACGAACCCTCTGAAGTAATAACGGTTATACTTCTCTGGGAATTTCGACTGTAAGGAATATTGTATAATTAAAATTAGTCGTATTCATATAAGATGGCCATTTAAGTGTAGGTCAGATTGCTTTATAGCTAAACCCTATAAAGCATTAAAAAAACACACACACAGGTGGATAAGTACATTATGGAGAGCTGTTTGGTTTGTAATATTTATACAGTTCACGTGAAGCTTGTAGGCCTGCACGGAGCAACGACTGCGTTAATCCTGAAATCTTTCAATGGTGGCCGTTGTTTTTGGATTATAATGTTTACCAGGAGAAACAGGGCGATCGCTTTACCGTGCTCAAATAAACAAAAGTACCTGGACGACCGAGCCTAGCTCGGTTCTTTAAAAAACATTTTTGAATTAAGACAAATTGTTTGGTTTACCTCACAAAATTAGCATCTTAATACAAAAAATAAAAAAAAAAGGTATTCTTTTGCTGTCATTCGGATTCGAACTGGGGTTAGACGGATTTTCGAAGCAGCCAATTTCCACCTGATTTATTTTTTTCTTAACAACGGCGCGGCGTCGAAATTACCTTTATATTCTAGCTAAATTTTTTAATTACTTGAAAACTCAGATAAAAATGTTTTCTTTAAATAAAATCTAGCTAGATCGATTTATCGTCTTCGAAACCATCTACATACTAAGTTTGACGGAAATCGCTGACGCCGTTTCCGAGACCCTGAATATATAAAAATATATAAGAATTGCTCGTTTAAAAGTATTAGATAGATTAAAATAAGCAAAAGTTATCATAGTATATGTAAAGAAGACGACTCAATTGAATCAAATTTAGGATTCGACTCACCTGCTAATGCTGCGTCCTCGATCATTACCCCGATGTTCACTGCAACATGTTTTTGTGTTATTCGTTAGTCCACCTATTGTTTATGACCTATAGTTATGTATAATTAATTATCTTTATTGAAACCGCAGTCTTAAATCCAACGATAATAAGCTGTTGCAAGCAGACATGCTGTATACCTGTTACCAGAAGCAGTTCAAAGAAAATTTTCAAAAATTCTATGTCACAGGTATGGTCATGCTTGCAGTGTCTCTTCATACTATGACAGATTAAATAAATATAACATTATACCATTTCATTTTCGTAGAATTCAACATGATCTAGAATTTCTTCATAAATTGCTGCACAATTATATTTCATCTCCCTCCTTGCTAGAGTCTCTTAATTTTAACATCAATTTCAGCAGTGCTGAGACCGGCGATTGGACTTGCCAAGTGTGCATGTTCCTATTACCAAGCTCAGTCGATTAATTACTTCTGGATCCTGCGATTGAGCATATATCCGGTAATACCCTTGCCCTCGCAAACAACAAAAAAAAAATACAGTCCATACCTCTCCTTAGGATAAACCCGCAGTAATGGACGTGAAGTGAGTCAAGGCTTAGACGGCCTATTCCCACCAGAAAGTATTAGATAACGTTCATAAACGAGCCGCGTGACAATCGATCACAGCTCCAGAGATTTAAATGGTAATATAAAATTTGTTTATTTATTCAGTTTGAGATTTGTAACATGGACAATTAGTGTTCACAGGGCACTTTGAGAAATTATTCAATTATGGTGAAGGAACTAACTTTTTCTTGATGTCCGTGTTACTCTTGAGCCTGTTGGTGCAACGTTGTCTATTAGTCTCATTCTGCTCCCGCATGATATCAACGAACTTTATTTAGTATCTTATGCTCATCAAAATTTGACTAGCCGCTGTAAATCATCAAAGTACTAAATGTTGAGACGATAATAAAATAATATTAATTGTTGAAATTCGACAAAATTGAAATTCTTTTCCCAAAAAGTGTATAAATAATGTAGACTAGCCTCTGCCCGCGACCTCGTTCGCGTGGAATAGTTATTTTGGGCTAACGCTAACACGTAGCAGAAGCTCTCGAGAGGAAAAAACCTAGATTGTAAACATTCTTCATTTGTGGTCCGTTCCTATTGGTCTTAGCATAATGATATATACTTTATAAACATCCTCGATAAATGAGCTATATAACATTTAATTTTATATTATCATTTTTGAAATCGGACCAGTAGTCCCTGAGATTATCCCCCACGATGTCACGAACTTTAGCTCTTTTTAATATAAGCAACGATTAGTAGGCGTAAGGGCAGCGTTTAGTCGGACATAGTCCATTCTCTCCCCCGGGAGGGTGGGTATCATCCATAAGGGATTTCCCCACGTAAAAATAAAGCGTTGTGTGACATATAAAGACATAATTTACGGTTTCTACTCATTAAGGGTATAGAAAAAAAGTAACTGTTACTAATTTTTCATAAACGTATTATAGCTCATTAAAAGCTGCTACTACATAAAAAACTGTTGAGAATCAGAGTAGGATGTTTCCGTTTTCTCGCTGCCTATTTATATGCAGATAATGCTAGCACGTAAGAGGCTCATAGCTGACCAAGTCTCTTATCGAGGGAATGTAAATGCATAACCATTATACTAAGGTAGTGGTGATTTCAAATGTCAAAAGAATCCTAAGTTCTACATTTTTACTATACAGTGAAACTACTTTTATTTTTTAACTTCATGTTTTCTCACGATGTTTTCCATCATCATCTGATAGTGTTCCCACTTTAATTAAAATTTGTACTTGTATTCCGAAAAATTCGCTGGTACACATCGGGGTTCAAACTAGTGAACATCAAACCGAAATTCCACTATGCTGATCAAAGAACCGTGATTTTTTTAATATTACATAGTGTAGTTTTTGTATAATTGTTAATTTTTGACCACATACCTGGACACCATTTTTTATTTCGCAATAGGGTCCGTTATTACCATTTTTCAAATTCTGGGAACAACTAAAATATTTTTTGATCGAATCAATGATTTACCTTTTAAACAAGCAACTTCAAAATTTTGATATGACATACGTTGTTGACGTTAATGACTCTATTTGATAATATTCATAAAGAAGAATAATTTAAAGAAATGTAAGAACTGGTAACTGATAAAGATCTGCGTCATTTCATTAATTAAGAACTTAATTTCATAAAAATTGTTTATTATTTTACATTCATATAGTACTTAGATAAGATTTAATACATTCAATATTTTATTTACTGTTTTAGTCACACAAGTTTCCACACTGACGAAGTCACGAACACAGCTTGTGATAAATAAATGCTAATTTTAGATTCTTACAAAAATATATTATAACTTCGTTTTGTATTAAACTCTTGACAGTATTATGCGCAGCAACTTCGAGAGTGGCGAAAAATATTTAACGAGATCTGCAATAATTATTCGCTAGCCAAGTCGTTTTCAATGCCAACTAGAAATTGTCAAATAACCATCAAGTAGAATCAAAAACAATATGGTATTATTATAATTTATTTCAATAACTTATAACATATAAGATACATTGGAATTTACTTATAAATCGAAATATTTGAAAAAAAAGTGATCGTCGCGGGACGCCTGGCAGATGTGAAATATCCAAATTATTTTGTAAAGGTAATATGCATAAAAGGTCAATCTACTACAGGAGATAAATAAGGCATAATCAAGATACATTTATATTAATTAAATCATGTAGCGTGGCGACGCGCCTCTATAGTTGTATCACTTAATTTATTTTTTGGCCTATGGAATTTAAATTTTCTATAACAAATAGTTCTACATAGAGTTTAGTCTGTAATGGCGAGGGCCAATGTCATCTGTGAGAGAGTGGGAACTCCGGACTCTGTTTCCTTGTTCGCGGCTCGCGTGCACTGCGCCACGCGGGACTGTGCCCACTGGCAGAGCTTCCACGCTTCTTTCCTCTTACCACTATTACCAGATGTTTTATATTGACCTAATAAGTTATTTGTTACCTGAAAACATATTCATATAATAGCTCTTTATATCTAGCATAATACTACACGTTCATAATATTTGATATAAAGATGCCATTTAAAACTGTTAAGAAAACAATCAAATTCAAAAAATACTTTATTGAATTTAGGTTCGAAGAAGGAACTTATGAAAGTCAAAACAACCAACAGTGCGGACAAAGCAAGTCATCGACAAAAACAGGCCAAAAACTCGATGTGGTTTATCTTTTTAATATATCGACGAGAAAGCGGAAATGTCATAACTTGCTTTTTGAGCTAAATTACTTTTTACCATATTCTTGTATAAAAAAGTACCGTTTGGAATGTTATGGCTCTCGCTATGCTACAATTTCTATATGACTTTGGGTTTATGCCTAATTTTAGCACTACAAATAAAACAAACTTAAGTGTTGGAATAGTTTTATGGCTCTGGTGTAAAGTTGGATCTTTCAAGTTACGACAATTTTGCTTCTTCCGTCGATATATAGTGTATACATATGTGGGATGACGGATAACGCAGTGGAATCTGGAGAAATAACAACATAACAGTTTACAAGTTAGATGGAGTAAATAGTAATCTTTCTTCACAGCTGACATCTCAAAAACATATCATTACACTTTGACTTTTTTTAAATTAAACTACAATACAAACGGATACGAGTCATTTGAGCCAGCCTTCACTATACGGATCAAACGTAGACACATATACTTGAAATATTCAATTAAATTTATTTTTATTATTTATTTACTCCCACATATATATTATTATTATTTATTATATTTAGTATACATTAAACGTCACAATCGTTTTTAGTGGTTGCAGATGAGTCAATTCCAGACATCTCTATCGTTCACATATTAATTCAATAGCCTACATTGGTTTTGTAGGTGGCAGAGCCACGTTGAAGCTAACTGGTTTCAGCATGAATGGGTCGACTCGTCCAGGGCAGTACTATCCTCTCACAGAAAACCGAAGTGAAGTAACAGTGTTTGCATTATTGCATTTCGTTCGGTCAATGAGAGTGCCGGAGACCCATTTTCCCTCTTCTCCTCACTTGTCATCTCTTTTCCATTTCCCTCTTCTCTCCCTTCCCCCTTTCCCTCATCCCTCTAAACACAGGCTGGCAACGCACTTGCAACTCTTCCCGTGTTGCTGGCGTCTATGGACGGCGGTGATCACTTAACATCAGGTGAGCCGCCTGTCCGTTTTCCTCTTATATGATATAAAAAATATATAATCTGTATAGTTTTATGTGTATTATTTATGCAAATACTCAATGTTGTCTGTGATACTTTACTTTAATTATAAGATGGCTGAAATAAAGAAATCCTTTACTTCTGTGTGAACTAATTAGCTTAAATGAGAACAGGATATCTATTTAGTGGTAATATGAAACGAATGAGTCGTTGCATTTCAAAATGAGCCGAATATAATTTTAGCATTTCCAAATATTTTAACTTATTTCTGAAGACCTTCAAATTTTGTATCTGTAAAAAATGAAGATCATATATAAAAAAAAGGAAAGACTTTATGAACGGCACCATTTAACTTCGCTCTTACTGTATAAAATCTGAACATCTTATAAAAAATAAAACATGTTACATGAATGATGAAAATTGTGTGTACCTCATTTTGAAATGTAAGAACTCAAATATAGTAAGTTATAACTTCAATCTACAACAAGGCTATTGATTTTTAGTCACCAATACTTACCAGAAACAGTCCAAGTAGAGCTCTCACATTATCAGGATTCAGTTTCAAAGCATGACAGTAGTAGGACTTGGCTAACTCCATGTTATCCATACCACCCTAGTCATAACAATCGATACATTATAAAAATCCAAATTTAATTGTCTGTTTAGGTAAATCTTCTAAATGCAGATCTTTTTAGAATAATATATAGACTACATATCATTACGCTTCTTCTCAGGGGCTAAGCAGAAATGATAAAATTTGACAGAGGCAGTTAAAAACTAGTAAAAGGGTGGTATATGTTAAGCAGTAATGAAAAAATTTCAATTGAAAACTAAAAGACCGTAACTAATTAATTTATATTGAATACTAGCTGTGCCCGCGACTTCGTCCGCCTGGAACCGTATGTAAAAAAAACAGTGATGAATAAAGTCATTTGAATGTATGAAGTCCATTTACTTATCTACTTTTTCTCATACATACGACGCGTCGTCATTAGAGTTACAATAACTTTTGATAGAGTGCACTGTTTTTGTAAAACAAAGCCTAAGTTATTCACGAAGACATGCTTTATGATGTGGTTTTAATGTGTAACCAGTACTTTAGCAGTGATGCTTGTTTAAATAAAGAGACAGACAGACATTTATAAATGTATTTTATTACATATATCTAGACCCCTGCAATTTTTTTTACGAAAATCGTAATAATACAGATACGTTGAATTTAGATTATTATTATATGTATAGATACAGTTCCAGTACAACAAATATCTATCGGACAAGATAATTTATTATTAACAGCTTTGACTCTTAACCCATAAAGAGGACCTGTTCTATATAGTTAATGCAATGGAAATACATACTAAAACATGGTTAGACAATATAACTATGATTTACATAAAATATCATGCCAATCGGTTTAGTCTCTTTTGAATAATAACAGCACAATAGACACACATTGCATTTCGTAATACGTAAGTCGTCACGGAACGCCTGGTAGATGTGATACATCGAAATAGGTTATATGCATAAAACAACAGATTACGACAAGTATCAGCTATGGCATAATGAAAAGATAAAGCAATACAAATTTGTTTCATAAATTAATGACCTATTTTATTACATAAATATTCATTTTTATTAAAATACAAACTACAAAACTTCAACTAAGCGTATATGCGGTGTATTTGGCGGCATTTATCAAAGGGTAGGTTGTCGGCGTGTGCCGTGTAGCACTAGTAAAACGGGTGGCCGACAAAACAGTTTGAATCTTATGTTTATACAGATAAGGTTGTAAATATATTTGAGTATTTCGTTAATAGTGCAAAGTTCGCGTTTTGCGTCGCCACGCCAGTAATCAGGTTTACCCTCCTACATGCCCATAGATGTTTCACATTAAAAGACCGAAATGCGCTCTTCAATGTAGGCAACACAACAGTGATGCCCTTGACGTCTGTTCATAGTTAATGGTGATCATTTACAACCATGTGGATCGTACGTCTGTTCGCTGTCGTTTGGCATAAAACAATAAAGTGACTTCTTACCATAGTGTATCGTATATCGGCGAGTCGTTGATGATGCAGATGATTGTGGGGCTGATGGAGGAGTAACTCTTCAACGCAGAATGCTGCACGAGAATAATCTTGCATCTGGAGGTAAAGGTTGCACAATTCCTGCCACGCCTCGACGTCAGACATAAACCTGCAAAAGGAGTTTTTGGTGGGATTTTAGTCTGTCATGTAGTCAATTTTATATTTTATTCATAATCTTGTCTTATTTGACTCTATATTGTGTAAATTTGGTGGTGTCTTAAGTAATATAGTTAGTTTATTGTGCATAATTGAAGTGAATGGAAAATAATACCACAGAGCATGAAATTCAGAGATGCCACAAAAACTCCCTGGAAGGTTCTAACAAGGGATCCACCATCTTGTTAGAATATTGATTCACACGATGCTTAATGTTGAAATGTTCGCACGACGCGTGTGATATTATTGATGACGTGAAAATGGCAGTAATAATCGGAAAGATTGTTTGCCAAAAATAAAGTTAAAAAAAAACCTGCAAAAATATCGAAAAATATTCGAAAGACATCATATTAGTGACGGGAAGTCTAATTGACTAACGTGCAACGATTGTCACATACATGTTAGACAGTTAACATTCCCACTATCGATATTTTCTATACATATAATAAGACCGTAAACCTTTCTTTTTTTTTACGTGGGGAAATCCCTTATGGATACCCACCCTCCCGGGGAGAGGATGAGTTATGTCCGGCTTGCACGGACTAAAACCCCACGGTGTACCGACAGACCGTAGTGTTGGGGCGGCAAGGGATCGTGCTAAGCTATTCCCCTTAGATAGCCGCCCCAACGGTCCGCCCGGCGGAAGGTGGCCGCCGGGCTCCTACCTATAGAGAGGCACCTGGGTCCGCCTCGCGGGCCCTCTCCGCCGCCTCCTTTTGCGAGATGACTTCCTCGCAAAAGAAGGCCACTACTCGCCACGTCTGCTCGTTGCCGAGCATAGACGAAACCACGCTCGGCAGCGAAAAATCCTCCCCAGCACCGCTGCTAGAGTCCGGCGCTCCACCTCCCACGCAACACACTCAGAAAGAGTGTGCTGCGCGGTATCGTCCTCAGCGCCGCACTCATGGCAGGCGGTGGTCGGCTCCCTACGAGCGATCCGGTGCAGGTACCACCCGAAACAGCCGTGTCCGGTGAGTACCTGCACCATCCTGAACGTCAGAGAGCCCCACTCCCTCCCAAGCCACTCTCGCAGGACCGGGCGGACGGCGTCGACGGTGTACGTTCCGTAGCGCGCGTTCGCCAGGTCCTGCATCCACCGCTCTACCTCCTCCTCCCGCAACTCCTGTCTCTTACACTCTTTCTCCCTGGGAGCCGGAGGCTGCCCATTACGTTTTCTCGCCGCCGTGAATTCGTGCACGGCGGCGAGAACTCCTGCCACCAGCTCCGAGGGAAGGGAGCCGGCGAGCGCAAATGCCGCCACCGAAGACACCGAGGGCGTCCGCCCAGACCGGTGCCCCGTAGGCGGCCATCGCCCGCACAACTCATGTAAAGAGTCCTCGGCACCCGGCACCCGGCCCCCCAATATTGGGGAGCAACCGGCCGAATAAGACCGTAAATTGTAAAAAAATTGTTCTTACTTTTTCGGCTTTTGTGAAAAAAATGTTACAGGTGTCTAGGACTAAGTAACAAAACACGTTTCAATCATTTGTCTGTCTGTTTGTATGAACACGCATCACTGATAAAGTACTGAGTTCACAATAAAAGCATACACATACATAAAGCATATCCTCGAGAGTAACTTAGACTTTGTTTCAATAAAATTGGTCCACTCTATTAAAAGTTATTGTAATTTTAACGACGGCTCGTGTTAAGTACGAGAGAAGAGTAGTCTAGGCCAAAGTAGGCCATAAGAATATGAACCCAGTGGCTCAAAATTTTGAGAACCAACAAGTGCAATATTTGTTCTGATAGAAAAATAACTCGTCTCGTATATTCATAGCCTATATCACTCTGGATTACCAAATGTATCACCACTTTTATTTTTATAAAAAAAAAAAACAAACACAAACCACTTACTTTTTGAGATAATCAACCAACTCCTTAATAGCTTCAACAATTAGACCGTCTTCTTTGTATACAGCAACTTGACGTTTTCTCGCTGCAGCATTCGTCTCGTCAGCTGTTATTATGTCATCCAAAATATCCATAGCTTCATTGTAGCTTTAAATTAGTAATGTATGAGAGGTCAGTTAAAAAATCCATGCAGTGTGGAGCTAATAATAATTACTTTATGCAGTGTGGAATTGAGAATAATTACTTTATTCAGTGTGAAGTTAATAATAATTACTTTATTCA
>JACEII010000055.1:2687825-2736452 GCA_014332785.1 Antheraea mylitta | reverse complement strand
AAGTTAATAATAATTACTTTATGCAGTGTGGAGTTGATAATAATTACATTATGCAGTGTGGAGCTAATAATAATTACTAAATGCATAACAACTAACAGATGTTATAAATGTCTAAGTTTGTTTGTTATGCTTTCACCCTTTAACCCCTCGGCTGATTGTTTAAAATCCAGATCCCTAAATTGAGGTATATGTTTTAAATATCTAACTTTTTTTAAAATTATAATTTATCTTCAGAACTAGCGACGCGTCCTAGCTTCGCATAAGTAAAAAATAAAAATAATTACTGCTTCTAGAACATCTGTAGTTTTTTTTAATGTACATTTCTGTAGCACCTACACATTTCTATGTACTATATCTTACAAAGATTATCTAGCTTTATCAATAATAAGTACTTGAAAATTTCGTTAGAACACATCATCTAATCCCCGTTTTATACATAATAACCTTAAAAAAAATTTTTTTCTAAAGGGTAATGAAAACCGTAAAAATCTGTTGCATTGTTTAGAAGAAGTTAGAAAACACACAGACAGTCACGAGAGATGACTTTATATATAATATTTCTTAGATATCAATTTAGGTAAAGTATATACCAGTATAGAGTATATCACATACCAGTACTGAAACCTACTATATTTTTTCTGCTACACAAGACTACGGTAGCAATCCCCCGAATGAAATCTGATGCAGATATTTGCGCTCTTCTATGTAATGCTATATGTTACAGAATTTGTAAAAACAATTCATAGAGTAAAAAAATAAGGTGTGTCTAAAGACACATAATAGATATGACACCTTTGTATTACAAGGAAACATTTTAATTAAAAAAAAAACGGTCGCCCATCTAAGTACGCTGAAGCTATTATTGGTTTCACCATGAATGGATCGGCTCATCTGGGATAGAACCACACTCTTACAGAAAACCGACGTGAAGTAACAGTGCTTGCATTGTTGCGTTTCGTTCGGTCAGTGAGAGCGCCGGATACCCATCTCCCCTCCCCTCTCCTCTCCCTTTCACTCCATTCCCTCAAACACAGACTGGCAACGCACTTGCGACTCCTCTGGGGTTGCTAGTGTCTATGGACGGCGGTGATCGCTTATCAACAGGTAACCAGCATGTCCGTTTGCCTCGTGTATGATATAAAAAAAAATACTGACCTCGCCCGTTAATACCAACTTCAGTGATCGGACGAAAACCCGTGTTATTAACACTCTACACAGAATATCAAAGAATTTGTCTCCACCACTTTTCGTCACACAAAAAGATTGGGGATCAGGATTTCAAAGCCCTCCCATAAAAAAAAAAATATTTTGAAAAGGGCACAGTGCACACCAGCACTTACTTTCCATTTGCTTCCAGTAAAGCTGCTTGCATTCGCATGACACGTAAACTGCCTGGAAATTCTGAAGAAAGAACTGTGATGCACCCCTTTGCCACACTATATTGATGGCAGTCAAGAGCGGCATAAAATACTTGTTCCAATATAATATGATCTGGAATAAAGAATTAAAATTTTACAACATTGCATGAATTGTAAACTTAGGGAGCACTAACGTTTACTGGAACTGGCCAAACTTGAATCATTATTTATTTTTATTTTTTTTCATCCTGAGAAAAAATAATCTGTTTTTTACACATTATATTTATTCCATAATCAACAGATATATGAATTTGAAAATTGAATTGAGACTTTCAAAATATTGAAATCAGATTAATAATTATATATCCTACAAGTATCATTGACATATCTTTCCACACCTTATGGTTATGGTTAATAGGACCTTTCTGAAGTTTATTCTATTATACTATGAAACATCAAATTTTTTTTTTTTGATCTGATTACGCTATTAACCTAGCAAGGTCTTAACAGCTTCAACGGACTACATTATTACATGTATTTTGTCTACTTGTTGTAATATACACTGCTGTTGTAAAACATAATCCCATCAAAAACATAAATGTAAAATGTGAGCCAAGTTCAATATTGTGACATATGCCTTGGTTCCTAACTTCATGGACAAAAGAAGTAAGACCTAATTGAGAGCTAACTTCAGTGTTCCATCCTGAATTTATTTACAATAAAAAAAAATATAACAATTTAAATTATCATTTTTGCTTATAACTTAGAATATATGGATATTATAGCCTAAGGTCTGACTTAGCTAGTTCAAACATACAAATTATAGTATCTACTAAATAGTCAAGGAAGAGCCCTATGTTCGATGGCTAGTTTCTGCCAGCAAGCCAATATAATAAAGTGATAAAACATTACTAGTTTCTGATTTTTTCCTTTATGTTGTTCACCCAACTACCTAGATGCCTTTCTAGGTTTTATAGAACTAGCTTAGAATTTAGGTCTATAGGTCAGTCAGTGATAATAATAACGAGTTTTGGATGTTTATTATACAAGGGCTAAAATTTACACGTTTATGTGAAATAGTTTTTGAGAAATGAAGGTGTGAAAAGTAGATCCGAATCGTTCGTGTATTATTACAATTGGTAGTGCATGCTCGCTATTCTGTGAACTTGGCTTGACACGCTCCCGCATATCTAGATCCAATATTTTGTAATTAGAACAGGTGACAGTTATATTAACGAATTTTGTTCATGAAACATACACAATTTCAGTATAAATCTAGGAGTAAAATTGAATTCTACCAAAGGATTATATTACTTATTTAGTTATATGACATCAATATTTACATTACAAGTATCTATAAATCTAGGTAATTCAGCTTTTGTTATTGCTCTCAAATTGACCTTTACTTACAATCAGTTTGGTTATTTAGTAAATAAATATATAAAACTTACTCTCACTCCCTCGCACGTTTAAACCATCACCAACAGCTACCTGCCATATTTCCAAAACCTCTTCACTTTTCCTCTCATTATTTTCCCTCCATTGTCGCAATAAATCTTTCGCTTCTGCAATTAATAAAAAAGTATGGTTATATTTAATAGGTGGTAGAGCCACAATGAAGTTATTACGGGTTTCATCATGAATGGGTTGGCTCACCCGAGGTAGTACCACTCTCTCCTAGACACCGATTTGAAGCAACCATGCTTGCATTGTAGCATAGCATTTTGTTCGGTTACTGAGAGCACCGAAAACCCACCTTCCCTTCCTCCTCTCCCCCCTAACACAAACACACTTGTGACTCCTCTGGTGTTGCGAGTGTCTATGGATGAAGGTGATCACTTAATATCAAGTGATCCGCCTGTAAGTTTGTCTTCTATGATATGAAAAAAAAATAGAATGTATTGTTAGGACTTTTTTGAGAAAAAAAATACAATTATTGATTATTTAATACAGAACTGCCCAATTTAGATAAACTGGTAAGAATCCCAATAAAAAAGTTCCGACAGAGCTACTGAAGGCTACGACAGCCACCTCACCCAAAACAGTTTCTCAACACAACAAGCGCTGCCCCTTATATGGGTTGCTGCCCCTTATATAGGTCGTTTGCAGTATAACTACCTGACATTAAAACATAACATTGAGTGGCTTAAAGTATATTTTTTATAAACCACTATAGTAACATACCAGCATCAAATTCTTCTCAAATTACAATATTTTTAACATTGTCAACTCTTTACTCTGTATTGAAAAAATCAAATGTAATTACTTGGCAATATTATTCAATATGAATCACATTCTACAACTGGAACTTTCATAGAAGGAAGCTACTCTAGAAATGAATAACCAGCAGAAGGTAAGCAGTGTAATATAATGCACAATACATGTTCCATACATGAAAAAATAATACCGGACTATTACAAAAAAACTTCTGATGATATTATATACTAAAGAGAAGTTCGATTTGACATTTCTGTTGATGCGACAGTACAAAATTAACTATATGATAAGTAAAAAGGTGGAGATATGTTAGCTAAATGATATTTTGAGAAAACAAATGGCACAATAACACATACATACTTTGTATAGTATAAGTAATATTGTAATGCAACACTGTCTTAGATAGAATGTGGAAGTAAGATGGCATATTCTCAATATGGGTGGTGTGGAGGAAATAGTTATATGTTGCTTAGATACGGCCGGAATGATTGGGCAGCCGTAAAAAAATAAGCTAGTTAGCCAAGTTATAACAAGGCGCTGTCGCTTTCGCTTATGATGTATCTGCAGCTTTTTTGTTATAATATCATTGTACAAAATAGTTACTATGACTATTTTTTAGACAACGAAAATTTCTGTTTTTTTATTTTGATTAGAAGTATAGAAGCTGAACTGATGTAGGTATACTATTTATACAGCAATTCCAACTTTTTTCAATATCAGTTGACGAACCAACGTTTACACTTATGCTAATATACATATTACACATCACCTTCACTAGTTATTTCATCATAATTGTAAGACATGTTTCAATTATAACTTATTATTTCTGCACCACCTTTCTTGACTTTCTTGAGTAGGAGTAATATTATTCTATGTTCTTGAGTCTTCTCAAGTCTTCTGCTCATCCACAGGCTATATAAAAGGAAACTTTTCATATTTACAAATATACTCTGTGAAAGATACTACACACAGAATAAATAATATTTCAGTAAATCTACGTGTTTTAAACTTCTAACAGGATATTATTGCTAAAAAGGTGTAGATACATTACCTACCAAGTAAATTCAACTTTATATTGACAATATCATTGTTCTTACAATACTATCACATAGAAAAGAATAATCAACTTAGAGTCAAAATAACCATAAATATAACTTAACAAACTATTTTGAAACTCATTAGTGCATAGTGCACAATTAAAATGGCTATTTCTGTGATTTAAAAAAGGACAAACTTTAATGCAATACTTGAACTGCGTCAATTAGACCATGATCAATGAATAAGAGTAGTGTTTATGGCGCGACGTGTACGGAAGTATTAAGTAATCGTTATTCGTATCATGATGCTCTCGAAAATCTATTGGTGGTTATAAAACCGGCCAACCATTACTCTTGTCAACAAACATGTTTATTCGAAAACCGAACAATCAGTAGAAGATAATAGATGAATGTCTTCAATATTTTTTATACACAGATTAAGATGAATTATTACCAAGAATTTAATAATAAGTTTTCTACTTATACATTTCTTGATTATTGACATACGTGATGGATTGGTGTAAACAATGTAATTATAAACTAAAACTCACAAAATTATTAGCTAACTTTTATTATGTAAAATTCAGCTTTTTGTTATTACCATCATCAATAACATATTAAATAGGTATATAAAATCAATCTTAGTTTGATAAACTAATAACAATACAAAATCTGAGGAAAATAAAATGTTTAACTCATTGAAATTATTTTATGGCATATAGCAAAATATATAGTCTATGGAAAAAGAGCTGTTTCATTTTACGCTTGAATTGTTTCCTTTTTTCCTTGTTTAAAGATTATGGAAGACCGTACAAAATTGCTTATTAACGACTTAGTGCGTAAAATGGAGTATATAAGTTGTGTGAACGTGAACAGACGTCTGCAATATGTCTGACAATTTAGAAATAAAATAATATTTAGTACAATCACCAATAATTTCAACTGATGTAAATACAATGGACTATTTATAATAGACGAAATAAGAGGTGAGTTTGGGCTCTGCATTCGAACAATGTTTATATATATACAATTCGTTCTTCGTTGTACCTAATACTCGACTTTTTTATGTCTCACTGGTCTTTATCTCGCGTGTTTTGTTTTCTTTTGTCCTCTGTTTGCTTGTTGAACGTGTTTGTACTGTGTGATATGTAATTTAAATTACAGTTTATTTAAGCGGTATGTTTTATTCCACAGATCGATAGAGGCGAATGTTTGTAATGAAGATTATGTCTTTTGTGGGGCTTAGTGAGAACCATAAGTGCGGAGAGTAGATATGTTCGTCACCGACACAGTGCTGATAGACTCTGTAGACTGAGTGTGCTGTGTGTCGTCACATATAATTTAAAGTATTTGACACAAAATTTGAATTGTGTTTATTTAGAGCATAATACTGTAATTTTAGTACCGTAAATATGGATCAACTCGTTCAGTGTCCAGTTTGCACACTCTATCTCCATAACGGGATAACACTGGAATCCCATTTAGACACACATCCCAAAGATCAAGTTATAAAGGCTCTATGTAGTCTTGCAACATCAAAAGGTAATTATGCAAGCAGGACATCTTCACCATTGCATTCGGAACGTTCATACAGGAGCCGGTCTCGTACACCGGCAACGGATGACAAATGGAACGGATCTCATAGACCAGGTGAACATGAACGGTATTGGAGAAGAACTCCTAGTAGGACCCCTAAGTCCACTGCATCAACAAACATATCAAGAAATGGTACTCCAGATATGAAAATGCCTGATGGCCTTACATTTGAAAGTGGAACAAGTGGACATAATTCCCTGTCATCATATGCATTGAAACAGGATAAATTACAACAAACTTTTCAAAACAGTTCTATGTCAGATTTTGAACAAACGGGAGGGTACTATCAAGATACTCAGGATGATAGAGAAATAAAATATTCTCGTAGTACAGAATACAATACAATGGATAGTGCTAATGGTGTCTTTACATATAATGTACAATCCCCAGGATCTGGATTAAGGTATCCCACTCACAGTAGTCTAATTTCTAACATACCAGGTAGGAAAGGTTCTGGTTTCATCAAAATTGTACAGAAACCAAATAACATATTTGTTAAAACTGATACAGGTGGTATGCAGTATTTGCATGGAGCCAAACCTATGCATGTTATGGTTCCTGGCACACAAACATATGTTCAAAAGAATATGCCGAATAATATGTTGATTCCAGGAAGTAGTATTTCACAATCACAAGTCCAAATAGACCCAAAGGGTGTACCTCCGCAGCAATTAACCGGAAATCAGTTTAATCAATTCACTACTGGTACTTACACTCCTGGGTTATCTACAGTTGTAACTCAAAATTCACAAATCATTTACAGAGAGATGTTACATAACATTGATGGTAAACAATTTATCTCAAGTGTGCCTGCAGTTATTCCTACAGGGCCTGATAACCTTCCAAATACACCTCAGACTGCATCTATGTATCAAAATTTAATGGTTGTGGACCAGTTTGGTCCCTGCATGTACACAAATCCTCAACAAGTATTACCTAAACCTGGTACTCCAACAATGTATGCAGACTCTGGAACTTTGGTGCCGAATATGCATATGTCAAAAACTCCTGTGCCTGCAATTAATGATCCTAAAACATTGATAATTGAAGTAACACCAATAGTTAATCCCGAACAAGCAGCTTCTTGCAGTGTTTTGAATGATCATGTACCAGACACCACCACAATGTCTGATAAATTAAATGAGTCAGAAGTGGACAAAGTGGAAAATAAGTGTGAAGCATCTGTTTCAACCAAAGGATTAAAAATTCTAAGTAATATTAAAGTAGAAGTACCAGTACAGCATAATAAGAATATGATTAATACTATTATGGACTTGACGGGCCCTAGCGATATTGAATATTCAAAGAAAGAAGATTATCCTGAATCACCTGAAAAAGTCCTATCCAAGTTAGAAGAAAAGAAAGAGAACATAATAGATGATAACACACAGCCTTCCAATTCGAGCATTGATAGTGTAGTATCTCATGCATTTTCTGTGATAAAGAATGTTGGAAATCCTTCATCACAAAAGGATTCATCCAGTAAATCCTTAGATAGCAAATTAGATACAGATTATAGTGATAGCTGCCCTGTGCCAGACTTAATATGTAATGAAAAAGCATCAATATCACCTTGTAGTGAATTATCAGAGAGTGGAGAAAATTCCACAGATCGTACCTCAATATCTTCAAAAGTTGAGACAGATAATAGCCAATTGTGTGAAAGTATTGAAAAGAAAATTCAATTACCCAATAAGCCAAATAGATTAAATTTATTAAGACTGAACAATATATATGTGAAGAAAAATAAAAAAGTTTTAAAAATAAAAAACGCTAAGCAAAAATCTGAAAAAAGTTTGAGTATTATTGATGCAGAGTCAGTACCTTCATCATCATCTCAGAAATCTCCAGAAAATTTTGCTATAAATAAGGTCCACAGAGTAGAAATGTCTGTAGAAAGAGAATGTTCAACTCTACATACGGTGTCTGTGGAGGAAATTAAGCAAAATGAAAACAATGATGAGAGCAATGAGAAGAATGATTTTGATGCTGACACAGAGGAGCAGGCTATGGATATAGAGCCAATCTCACCATCTCATTTACGTACAACCGAATTTATAACACAAGTAGATATGGTGCAAGTAAAGGAAGAGATTAGCACTAGTAATGAAGGTGGATTTAGCAATGAAACAGCTGCATCGGAACGTATTTTAACACCATTAGAAACCCTAAGGCCAATCAGTGTTGTTTCTTATGGTAATGTACCACCTGGTGAATTTGATGACGAATCAAATCACAGGGAACTTCTCGACCTTGAGGCTGCTTCTAAAAACAAACAGTTTGTTAGCATGATGAATGAAAATTACTTTGGAGATAATATTTATGCTGATTATTTTACTTCAGACCGTGTGGAATCTTTTAGCAATGAGAGAGATGCATTATCGCAGAAAGATGGTATATATGGGATATGGGGAGAACCTTCGCAGAAAGAGAATGAGTTTGTTTTGCCGAATTTCATTCATGAAAGTTATAAGATAGCTGAGAGTAATGAAACAGATTACAATGAGATCGACCAAGAGAGACTGGGTGCTGGGGACGGTGATGTTTGTGAGAGGGACAGCAAAGCTGAGGTGTTAAGCGAAAGTAGAAGTGAGAGTGAGGCACCATTGAACATCTGTGCAGATGAGCGCATGCCTCCTCGAGGTGAGCTCAGTGGACAAGAGAGCAATGGAGACATGGAGTCACCTTGGAGTGGGGTAAGAATTTTCAAAGTGTACCGCAGTCTATTTTCGAGAATAATATACATGTGCATTATCAACATTGTGAGTTATCTATAACCACGCTGTCTGTTTAAATTTAGCCAATATCATAACAGACTCTTGACTTTTATTTACAGTAATAAAAGAATAAAAAAGTTGTCTATGCTAGAAAAGGAAATCATGAAAATTACTTTCCTGTCTTATAAGAAGCTATACCTCTAAATTCTTCCTCATAGTATTTCAATTACAAAGATGGTTTTCCTTCATTTATATACAAGTAGACTACAAAATATAGAATACAAAAGAATTCTGTTCAAACTTACTCTTTTAAAACCCGTGACTGATGAAAAATATGAGATAGTCATAGTAGCTGGTATTTGTTTATTCTGTAACCATAACAGAATGGGATTGCTCATATAGGTGAAGGTTTAAACGTTTCCAATATTCTAGGATATTACATTTCATGGTCACATTTAACATATAAAATAATAATATCAAAACAAATACTAATAAACATCCAAGATAACCTCATTTAATGTTTGTTTTAAGATTTTCAAAAGTATAAACGCAATCAAGGTGCAATGACCAGTGTCTAAAGCTACAATGGGTGACCCTGAGTTAATAATTTTCGATAATAAAAAGGATAGTAAACCCTTTTGTTTTGTTCCTGATGTTCCCACAATCCTGTTCAAGTAAAAGTGAAATCACCCGATGGTCATTGACACTGTGCTTTAACATAGACGCATAGAGGATTGCGTATATTTTTTGTATTTTTCTAGATAATTAGTTCAAATATTAAGCAACAATTTTCTAAATTGATTTAAAAGGAGAATCGAGTGCTGAGTATCCTCCATAAATATTGCTACTGTCAAAACAGTCAGCCTGTATAACAAAAAAAAAACAAGTTATTTGTTTTTAGTTTGTTCCTAATCCTGCAGATGTACCCAGAAGTGACGCCGTCGGAGCCCTACGACCTAATAGCACGCGAGAGTTGGGTGTCTGATGGCTCAGATGTGGACACAAATGAGAAGAGAGAAACTCTGTAAGTTATCATTTATTTAAGATTGTATGCACTACCCATCAATATTTTGTGTTTGGATTACCTTGAAAACTTAAGTCTTATCATATTTAGGGTTTAAATTAGTACAGTAAATTCAAAACTGAATATAGGCGTCTGACATAGTTTACCAATGGATTACACAATTGTGTAAGCATTTTCTCACATACATATTGACATCTTCTATGCACAAATATAGCTAATATTTCACAAAGCTAGCGGTATTGTAAAACTGTTATATAATAATTCTGTTATGTTTAATTACTCCTTAATAGACTTCTATATACATAAAATGTTGGAGGTCTGGCATTCTGCACGCTTCATGGAAAAACTATTGGGTAGATTTTGATCATTTAGTTTTACTTGTAAACACTTGGTCGTTATATAAAAAATATTATGACCATAACTTCCTTTAACACTAAACCTACCGACAATTCTTGTATATCTATTCCTACCGCGTGTGGTCAAATTGACCGGTAATTAAAAAGTTTCATTTATTTCATTATTCAATGCAGATAATGGTTGATTTGTTGCTAAATGTGTATAAAATAAAGAATTTTCATAAAGTTTCATCCATTTTATATAATTTTTAAATTCTTTGTAAAAAAAAAACAAATAAAATTAAAGTTTTATACAGAATGTTATGCATACATAATATACTTTATTTGGCTTCCTCGCATTGCTTACAAATTAGTTAAGTCTGGAATGTGCACCTGCCGCAAACATATTTTTTGCATTTCGAACAGATTTTTGTTGTTTTATAACCCTTACAAAATTTAATTTGACAAGTTTTTCGTACGCACAAATCTGTACTTGTGGATGGTGTTGGTAAAAGCTGTTTTTCTTTAGATTTTGTATATAATCTAGATATATATAAATAATCTAAATGTATATATCTAAATATAATCTAAATCTATTTCACTTTCGGATGACAATAAAACCCTCTTTTTTTCTGCCCTAAACGCTTATTTATAATATTCTCCTCTTCACTGTCGCTTTCTGATTCTAATTCACTTGTAAATAGTTCTTGGTCTATATCCATGTTTTTTTCAATTACAAAAGTTTCTTGTTCATCATTTTCTGAAAATTCTTCTTCTATGTCCGTTATATTTTTTAGGTAATTTGTAATCTTCAAATGCTTTGACATTATTAGGGTAAATATCTACAACAGATACTTTACCTTATCTTCTTCAAATAAATAATGGTAAAAAACCTTTTTAGAAGTGCACTACTTGAGACTGCAATCAATACTATTTTTATCTACTCTTTTCAACTATAAGCGACTCTGAGATAGCCGTAAAAAATTTACTTTGAAATAACTTTATAACAGTTTTTCCCGCCGGTCTTATTGACCGACCGCGGTAGGTAGGTCACATAACAACTTTTTTTTGGAAAAAGAAAAAAATAACTTAAAATAAAGAGTGAAGAAAATATTATATGCATATTCTAAGAATTGTCATATAGTTTGATAACGATATTATAACATTAAAAAATGTGTAAATTGGATAAAAAGTTTGAAAACGGTCAATTTGACCGCTACTGGTAGGTTTAGTGTTAATATGGAGTCACTTAAATTGTAAGACACCACTATTATTGTAAGTAGTATGTATTAAGTGATATGTGAAGTGGAGCAAGCAAGCAGTATGGTGTGCACGCGCAAGAGTTGAGAAGTAAAGGGGTAATGGTTACAAAGAAATTTTGTGAACAATCTATATATTTGCTGTCATTTATTATTGTTTTTACCACGAAACATAGAATACATTATTAATATAATAAATAATGCAGGCAAAGTCGTGCGTATCAGCTAGTAATAAATGTTATTTTTTATATGACTATATGATCATCAAAATCTATATGGAATATTATAAGTAGGTGTCAGTATCATCACAGAAAGACTTATGTTTACAATAAATAAAATATAATAGATTTTCTACAATAAATAATTTCTTTGTACAGTTCAAGCCACTTGTGTTATATATATAGTCACATATGTATTTAAGGAGTAATAGTAAGTAATTTATTCTACCTCAAATAGTCAACAATTGAGTCATAACATTTTAAAATAAGCTAATTCCAATTTTAGCCGTTTATAATATTTTACATATTTTTTCAAGAAATTCTAATTTTGTACGTGTAAAATATAAAAACCATAAAACTAGTAATAGTAATTTATTCTATCTCAAATAGTCACAAATTGAGTCATAACATTTTAAAATAAGCTAATTTCAATTTTAGCCGTTTCTAATATTTTACATATTTTTTCAAGAAATTCAAATTTTGTACGTATACAATATGAAAATAATAAAACTAACTAAAATAGTTTATCAACCTTATGAATGGCAAAATTGGACTTCGTCCTCGGTGTATAAATACTGGAAATCTTTAAAGAATTAAAGATGTTAT
Source organism: Antheraea mylitta (assembly GCA_014332785.1). Lineage (NCBI taxonomy): Eukaryota > Metazoa > Arthropoda > Insecta > Lepidoptera > Saturniidae > Antheraea > Antheraea mylitta. Next base: position 2,724,085 of record JACEII010000055.1, on the reverse strand, counting down.
ATGAAAGACTAGCTTCTGCTCGCGAAATAATGGCTCTGGGCTAACCATAACTAACATGCAGTAGAAGCCCCCAAAAGAAAAAAAAAACTTGTAACATTTTTCATTGGTGCTCCGCTCTTATTCGTTTAGCGTAATGATAAAGCCTATAAGCCTTCCTTGATAAATTATTCAAATTGGAGCGAAACCTTACATATTTCAATACAAATTATCTATTTCTTATTGTTATTTTACGCCCTTGAGGATAATACTTTTACAAACTTTAAACGCCATATTTATTTATATCAACTCAACAGCCTAAAGAATTAGTTTCAAGCTTTTAGTTATAAAAATGACGATACTTCCATACAACTTTTTATCCCCCTTTCAACCCTTTTTCGCATTAAAAAGTATGCCCTTTCTCAGGCTTTAGACTATCTGTGTACCAAATTTCATTTAAATTGGTTCGGTAGTTTTGGCTTGAAATCACGACAGACAGAGTTTCTTTCGCATTTATAATATTAGTAACGCTTAAAATTGTATTTAGCGTTTTTTGTGCATTTGTGTCGACTCAGTTCACTTTTCAATAATTCACTTCGACGAAATTATAATGCACAAAGATTTATTCATTTGATGTTTCATAAAAAAGGAGTTACTACAAAATTTTATTTCTACAATCGTTACAGAGATGAAGAACTTCATTTCCCGAAAAGCCGAATGCACACTTGCGTTCAATGCAATGCAAAGTTCCCGTCGGCTAAGGAACTACGAACGCATAAGAGCGTTGCGCACGCGCTGCCGACGTGCTCCGTCACCAAAACAACGTACAGTCGTATGGTAACCGCCAGAGCTATCAAGAAAGAGGAAGAAGTCAAGACCGATGACAATATGTTGGCTTGTGAGTTTCAACGAATTTTTTAACCCTTTTAAAATCTTAAAAAGTACACATTACATTATGATTATTTTAACACATTGATTATTGAGTTTATGTCATTAATGGTGGCGATTGAAATCAACTTAGATCTTTTGTTGTTGAACTATCATTGGGGTTGTTCTTAATGTACATGACACTGGCAGAATTGTTGATTTTTCCACAGAGGCCAAGGACTTAATAAAAAAAAAGTTTTTTTTTCGTATCGTTCAAAACTGCTGCTTAATCTGTGTTCAACCTACTCCATAAATTGAAGACGGATTAAGATAAAAAATCAATCATTTGCATGTGTGATACAAATACATATCACATATTTTTACTTAACATAGAAAACAAAATTTCAGGTAGCATAATGGCGTTAGATTCTAAGGAGTCGATAACAACGACCATACTCCAAGCTTACGATATGGAAGACACGAAGGCCAAGATCGAGGGTTTCATAAAGCAGGAGACGAAGCGACGACGGAAGGATTTCGTATGTCCGACTTGTAAAGTCGATCAGGTGACAGATGCGGCCTTTCATGCTCATCTCAAGATACACCCCCTCGAGTGTCTCACCTGTGGGAAGTGTTTCTTCAGGCGGGCGAACCTTGCACTACATATAAAAACGCATTTAGGCATTAAGAATTACAAGTAAGTTTTTTTTATTTATTTTATTTTTGGCAACCAATCTTTCAGTAGATTACTACTGCCATATGTTTTCATCTTGAGGGTGTTATAGCTAACTACGTAAGCATTTGAAAAACCTTACAATCGGATCTTCATCACTATGCTTTCTTTCTAGGTTCCAAACCTATGTCAATTAATGTGATATCCTAATATGTTATCGTCAAGCTATGATGGCTTTATGTTCCCATCTCGTACTTGACCTACTCGACTGTAAATTCATGTTCATGTCACACATTTTTTTTTCTAGAACTGACTACACTATTGACCTAGCAAGGTCTTGACAGCTTCACCGGACTAATTCATGTCACACCATAACAGCAGTCATGGGGACAAATTGCTATGGTTCTTTTTATGGCAATCATCTGTCTAATTAATATCTGATGATGTCACTAACAATATATTAAATATTTGTTTATCACTTAGTGTGTTGATCCAAGGACGATCAAAGCGTAAGATATAACGCAACTTCCGCCATCGGCATTTGACGCAGTTTTTAAGACGTCAATAAAGTTTTTTTTCTCGAACTGAAAACGCTGTTGACCTGAAAAGGTCTTTACAGCTTCACCAAACTATTGTTAATAAAGGCGTTGTTAGGTCACTATATATGCGATACAGTGTTGGCAACACTGATGTAATCTCTGGTCGCACTTGGCACATAGTTTTACGTATATCGATAAAAAAAACTTAAACTTTTAGAACTCAGCTTTTTATGAATTGTAATGAGGTCGATATCCCATCGATAGACAAGAGAAAAGTCGATATTTTTTTTATATGCGAAGTAATGAATTTATGAAGCGTGTTCCAAAGATTTTTTCGGATATCGCGTGCAATACTTAGTTTGAATTATTAACACTAGCGGTTGACGAAAAAGGATAACTTCGTAAACCAGAGTAGTAAAACTTCTTTTAGTACCACGGTATATAGAGAAAATATAAAACTGTTGATTTCACCGTGTCTGAAATCATCGTTTTCCCTCGAGGATTTGTCTTTCCTTTGCCTAGTGTAACTATTATAGACTATGATAGCGGTCCGCAAACCGCCGCGTCTCTTTCATTTCTTCACTGTGGCTCATCGAAAAAAATGTTTAATGCAGACGTGGAATAAACGTAAGCTTACAGAAAAGAGACACATTTTTAAAAACCTGTAATAGCATGATTAGTTACATATAAAAACGGTACAGTTATCCAAGATAAGGTCAAGAGTATATGTTTAATCCTAATTTTTTGCATAAGTTTCTATCAATGCAAAGCTGCAAAGCATATGTAAAAGAGGCCTTTTCAATAAACTTCAATTTTGTATTTTTTATATTTAGCTCTTTTGGATGACGATTTTACCAACCATTGGGCTATGATAACATTATATTTCGAAATCAAAATTAAAAATACTTTATTCAACTTAGGACCTAAGAAAACAAACTAGTCATTGAGAAGAACCGGCATGAAACTCGATATAGTTTACCTTTAACATAATATATAAAATTAAAAATACACATTACAAAAGTTTTTGTGGATGCACAGAGACTGATGTCGCTTCCAGACATCACCATCGTTTACGTATTAATCTTTATATAATAAATAGCCTTTTGGCACTAAAACTCATTTGACAGGGCGCTTAAACTTACAGTCCAGTAAGTTGGTAATATGCTTTGGGATTTTCTTGTAAAACCTAAAATTATTATCTAAAAAAGGTTTTACTCAGTCTGATTGTTTACATTATGATAATGTCAGATTGTTTATCTTTAATATATTCTTGTGTTTAGGTGTGAGGTTTGCGAGAAACGGTTCGTGACGCGGCAGAAGTTGGCGGAGCACCACAACGTGCACACTGGACGGGCACCTGTCAAGTGCACTCTTTGTGATGATACCTTCCGGAGATACTCCAACATGGTGCAGCACAGGTCATTTGTAGACCTTTGTCTTATATTATACACTAGCTGTGCTCGCAAAATTCATCCGCCTGAAACCGTGTGTAAAAGCAGCGGTTAATATGTTTGTCTTAATGTATTAAGTCCATTTACTTATCTCCATTTCTATTGTACTTAAGAAGCGTCGACAATAAATGTACTATATATATATGTACATACTTTTGATAGATCAAACCGATTTTAATGAGACAAATATTAAATGTTACTCGAAGATGTGCTTTATGATTTTGATGACATGAGGTTTTATCAACAGTTTTAACAAACAGACAAACATTTCGAAAATGGTTTGAAATGTATCTTATTACCAATTTCTAGATACCAGTATAATTTTTTTTTCCAAAAACCTAAAAAGTACAGACAAGTAAGATTTACATTCTTCATTTAATTATGCATATCTACCATAAAACATTTCAAACAAATAGCAGCTTTATTGCTAATAGCGATTTCTTCCAGGCAACCTTGGGATGGATTTGTTCCATGGAGTAGAATTAGGTGTGTACAAGACAAACAAAACTAGTAAATACCACGTAAATTATATATATGTATATAATATATAATATTAAATTCTGTGGGTTTTTACAGGCCTATATGAATTTAAGGGGATAAATAATCATCCTTTTAACGTATTATAAGTATAATGTAGAATATATCTTAAATATCTTCCAAGGTATTAAAATTTAGTTTTGGAATGTTTACTTTTCGTTTTTTCTAGAAATAGCTATCTTTTATATAAATTGCTATGTTTGCAATTTTACCAGAAATATGTTCAATTCGTAAAATTACCTTTTTTTTTTACGTGGGGAAATCCCTTATGAATACCCACCCTCCCGGGGGAGAGGGTGGGTTATGTCCGACTAGCACGGACTAAAACCCCACGGTGTACCGACAGACTGTGATGTTGGGGCGGCAAGGGATCTTTCTCCGTTATTCCCTTTGAAAATCTGCTTACGTAATAGTTGATCCCGTCTAAGATCGTGTATGGAGCAGTGGCAGACGTTAGATGTCGTTTATGGTATTAGAGTATAGGAGGTGGTATGTGTTGACCGACAGGGACTGACATCATGTTTATGTAATCATGGAGTGGGGGTGTAAGAGTATTAGTTACTTTTGCTGACGAAAGGAAGGGGGCGGTCGGAAATTAGAAAAATACGGTTACGTAATAGTTGAACGGCTCTTCTAATGTCATGTATGGGGGAGTGGGGGAGATTAGAAGTCATATATTAGAGAATAGGAGGTGGTGTGTGTTGACCGACAGGAATCGATATGATGTTTATGTAAGCAAGGAGGGGCGGGAGAGGTAAGATCATTGCACTTTTGCTGACGAGGGTTAGGAGGCGACCGGAATAGTTGAACCGCCTGTCCAGTGTCGTGTACGGGTGGAGTTGAAGAGATTAGATGTCGTTTACTGGAATATAGGAGTATAGGGGATGGTGTGTGTTGACCGGCAGGGACCGACATCACTTCCAGAAGCGCATGAAGGTGCGCGACTTCGTGTGTCAGTGCGGCGCCGTGTTCCACTCGCGCGCGAAGCTGCTCTGGCACAAGGAGACGCACGACGACAAGCCCAAATCATGCCCCTACTGCAGCGACAAGTTTGTGCACGCGGCCTCGCTCACCCGACACATGCGTCGCTCCCACAACGAGTACTACCTCTCCGAGAGGCTCAAGGGAAAAGTCGACAACGTGCCTTGTCCCATCTGTAAACAGGTAATATACATTGCGGGATCAATATGCACGATTATTAAAAGAAAAATATTGAACAATGTCAAAATAGTTGTATCAAGGTTTCATAATCGTCTTCTTCTTATCCGCATCACACGATAAGTAGGGTTGGTACAACATAATTTCCTTTTCTGCTCTCCCCTGTCAGATTACATCTCGGTAATCACAACTTTTATAGACGTATCATTTTTCATACAATCTATCCATATCATGCTAACCTATCCTCAACATTTATTTTGATTTTACTCCTGAAATAAATGCATTTAAATATAAAAAAATTCCCCATGTAGATTTTCTATACACACATTTCACGCGGTTAGTCAAGATGTACATATTTTTGGATTTATAAATTTATTTTGTTATGTAGTTGTAGATGTTTGAACAAAAGATTTTAAAGATAGATTCTTCTTAGAGAGATTCGATTTTTCATCTAGAGATTTCTGTTTGGTTTTTTGCAAATATTTCCATGTCAAGGAGTAAACGAAGTGGAGAAACAAAGCACGGAAGGCTGACCCCACCCCCCTTTGAGTCAAATAGTAAAAAAGAGTTTTTTTTTTTTGGTTATATTCCTTTAAAAAATTTCAGGTGTACCTAAGAACAAATTTACGATCGCACCTGCAAACGCACAGCGGCAAGCGGCCGTACGTCTGCATTGTCTGCAACAAAGCGTTCACAACGAAGTGGAACCTGAAACTGCACCGTTGGACTCACCTCAGTCGATCCGCTAAACCGTTCAAGTGCCACCTGTGTAAAGGCGCCTTCATCAGGCACACCGAGTACGTGTCGCATATGAACGCTCACAAATCCGTACGACCATATACGTGTAACTACTGCGGCTGCCAGTTCATAAGGAAGTACAATTGTCAGCGGCATGTAAGAGAACACGAAATGGCGAAGAAGTACGTGTGCAAGGTGCCCGAGTGCGGTAAGTCCTTTCACAGGAGTTACTATCTATCGGAACATATGAAAGTGCACAGCGGAGCGCGACCGTTCGCTTGTAATATCTGTGGTAAAACATCGAGCAATAAATCGAACCATAATAAGCACGTTAAGATACACCACGCAAGGGAACCGGTCGCTACGGAAGCGTAGGTCACTCATCGTGGACGCCGTATCTCGTCGGAGCTGCCGTTTTATTGTTTTGGTTGTTTTATGTATTGTGTCAAAGTTAGACGTGCCCGATATCTGCCTACAATTTATCGGAACTCATGGGATGATTATTTGTGTTTGTCAATAGACTATATGGTTGTTGAGAATATGTAATTGAATTCTGAAATTCTAAATTCGTAAAGATTTTATAAGGACAGGATGAAAATTAATACTGCGGGTTATGGAACAATTTGGGGGAGGGGGGTTGAATATGAATGTATTGGTTAGTTGGTTGAATAAAATGAAAGTATTAGGAGTGAAAATGAACAAGAATGAAAACAATTACAACTGGTTTGATGTCATGGTGAGATGATGACTCTTAAAAAATGAAGATATATAGTATTGAAAGTGGGTATTGATTATGTGTATACCCCATAAGAACTCGTAAGTTTTGATGAGGGCTATTTCTGTGTATCTGAAAACTACCATATTTACATGTACCAATGGGCAGGAAAGAAAGAAAGCATTCGGATTGGGGGTATGAGGGTAATGTTGTAACGGAATGGGTGGTAATTGCAATCCTCCAATAAAACCAGTATTGAAAAGCATACATCTCGGCTGTATAGTTTCACGAAAACTTTGACTATTAGTACAAAAGTTGCGGCAAATATTAGCACGTCTAATTTTGACACAAGGTTTTGGTGTATTCAGAATATATTTACAATATTTCAAGCGACGACGCTGGACGCGTTCAACGACTTTGTATATATCTAGCTAAATTTCTATTGTTAATTGTAAATACAGGACCAAGAGTGTGTAAATTGGGTGGAGATTTAGGCCGAAAGGCGTTACATAAATTGTTCATAATGTGCCAAGCAGGATTTGTTTGCCGAATTCAGAATAAAATTTGAAATGTTGGTATCATTCTTGTCTTTTCCTAAGTATTGGATGTCTTAGACTTTCCAACAATCTTTTTACACTCGTTGTTTGGGTCTAAATGCAATGATATTATAACTAAAAAGCTACACAAATGGCACAGAAAAGGAAACATACGTAAAGTAATATTGTAATGTCACACTGGTGAAAAATAAATAGTTATATGTTGCTTACATACGAGCGTGTTGCCGGGGCAACCGTCAGAAATAAGCTAGTTTCAACAAGGTACTTATGACATATCTAGAGATTTTTAGTTACAATATCATTGTGTAAATGATGCTTTCTTTTGAAACTGTCATATATTCTATGCGCATTTTTCTTTACTGAATAGGCATGAAAAAGGTGTAATTAAAAAGGCCCTTTATTCAATTTTCCTTTCCACTGTCAATATAAATTCAATGGAATATATATTAAATGAAAATCTTCGAGAAATGAATGCAGCATGGCACATTGTGAACCAAACGAATGTTCCACGACAAATTTTATGAAAGGTTAAATCCGTAATTAACTATAGTATTTATTTTTGTCTATTGTAAATATAGGACTCTATCATGCATTTGCTATATAAGTCATTTCATATATAATCCATATCTGTAAATTATAATCGCATTTAGATACAAATAAGTTAACAAAAAACTATAGATACCAAAATTATACACACTGGATAAAACAAAACAGTTAATAGATAAAAATATCTGTTTAAATATTAATTTGAATAATACTTGGGAGGGTTAAATATATATATATATATCTGTCTTGTATCTAATCAGTGAAGACAATTCACATAATATAAATTCACTATATAAAAGTAATCTCATATACAGTTATAATCAGAAAAAACACGTGTATACCAGTAGCGTAAAATTTGTCGTGCGTTCATGAGTTTTTGTTTATAAGTTAGTCAAATTATTAAAGGGCATTTTGGAATAGGTACCCCGCTTGAAAGGTTTTTAATCTGTTTCGAACTTCATAAAAATATGCTGTATTTTTTACATGAACCTTGACGAAAGGTGCAATATTTCCTATAATAACTTTGTCAAAATATGTAGTGATTTCTATAAAAAGTTATTATGTATATTCGTAAAGGCATTTTTTTAATCAGCAAGAGATATAAGGTATGGATTACTTTGGTTTCTTTGTGTTTAGTGCAGTTACATGTAGAGCTATTTATCATTGTCCTTGGGGGTAATAGACAAGTTTTATTATAAAATGTCTGCACGGATGGATGGCTGGTATAATGGTTTAAATAAACTCATATTAAATCACTTCATACCCTAACAGCAGTTTTATGCCTGTTAGTTGCACATTGTAGTCAATTTCAGTACTTAATAGTCGACCCTGTAATCAGACGTACTACTGCCATAAATCTCAATTATGCGTGTGAGGCTTGAGGTTGAAAGAAAATAAAAAATGTTTCTTTTTTTAATTAGAAAAGAGTTCTAGCTCTCGAAAACAGCCCCATCTACTGTATTTACCCATAGTTAAGATCCATCTAATTGGTACCATAATGATATACAATTAATGTTCAAAATCGGTCAATCGGTTTAGAAGGACAAGAATTACAAACCACTGGTATTTTATATGTAAACATATAAAAATGATGTTGGTGTGTCCAAAATCGACAAACTCTTTTGTCAATAGATGGCGTTAAGCTTTATTATTATTCTGTTTTTAACGCAGGCGTATTCATGAGCGGTTTGTATTAATATATAGAAAAAACAAATTACGAATAATGTGTCTCTTGCCGATTACTTGAGTTTCCTTTTGACACGTAAGAAAAAAAATCATTAAAACAAAACAAACTGAATTATTTTTTGGTTCTTAATCAATTATTATGATTAAAGAAGACTTTCTGCCAAATTAATTTCATACAAATATTTGGAACAAAAAAGAAGTAGATTTATCCTTGTATTAAATAGTTCAAGGCGCCATTTTGTAATGTAGGAAAACGAAGTATGTGGTGAACATAGATCCATATCTGTACAGATTTATCAGAGACATTGTTAAAGACTCATGGTTCTAAGGTGTATATTGATTTTAATATGTGAAATTAATTTTATTAATAATCTAAAGGTGCATTCACATTAAAAATACTGTACCGTTTCATTTTTATATGTATGAACTGATGACTTGACATACAGAATCTGATTAATACTTACAGTTTATAATAAATGATTTTTTTGTAAATAATTATTAGTTTAGATTTAATTTTATTTATTATTTTATTGTTATTGGGCAATTATTTGGTCTTATTATATTTTTTAGTAATATTCTACACATGCACACAGTTACTTTTAAATTATACATCGTGTAACGTTCAACTAAATTCAATTGTCTATCAACATGATTTTTTTCATGTATATTGCAAGTGGGATAATTAGCAAAGGCCTACCATGAAGGTTATTAGCAAGATAACAGCTTGTTTACATGAACACTCCTTTAGACAAATGAGTCGTTACATTTCAAAATAAGCTAAAACCAATTTTAGCCGTTTCTAATATTATATGTTATTTTTGATGATCTTCAAATTTTGTCCATGTAAAATATGAAGACCATAAAAAAACTAAAAACCATACCGACGACAAAATTTGAACCTTCTTCTTGCTGTATAAAAATTGATAATTAAAAAAAACATGACATATGAACAATTAAAATTGAACTCTTTTTGAAATGTAACGTCTCTATGACTCTATATGCTCTACTAAACATTTTATAATACCTTGCTGTAGAGGAGCTCAAACTCTTCTCTTCACGGCACAAAAAAACTCAATTGGAAGCTTTTTTTAATTTGTACTAGGAAAATAGGAAAACGATCATCTTATGGCACATCTACATTTCAATGTTTAGAATGTCGCTAGGGCACCCTTTTCGGTTGACGTATCTGTTCTCACTTGTTTATGTCAGCTGTCAAATATTGGCGGCCATTTTGTGCAATCTCGAAGTTGTCATTTTGACGCAATAAATTTATATAATTCAGGATATTTCGTATGGCGATAAATCTTGTGTCGCTTGTATATCTTTGTTCAAAAATAATCTGTGTAGAGCAGAATAGAAAAGCAGAATCATTTTTTTTTTTCACAATATTATTGTGCTTTCTATACGTATTAGTAATTTAAACGGTCATGGTATTTGGATAATTTAATAAGTATGTGATTCGAATTTCATATCAGCTGTGGCGATGGTTTAAGATTGAAATTGGATATGGAATAAATAAAAAACCAAATGTCGTTCATGTAAACGTTTTGAACGTTTTTTTTTTCATAATGCAATATATATATAAATTTTATTTTTTATTAATTTCGAGGTTTCGTTTCTCGATACGTCTATTGTAGTCAATAATAGGATTGCCATCTGCAATTTATAACAAAATACGATATGTTATTTCGGTTAAATATATTTTACAATTTTTTAGAACAATAAATCACGTTATTTTTTTTAGTAAATCACTAAAAAATTAACATAAAAAATAAAAAAGTAACTTCGATCATAACATTAGCTGACTCATTAAACTGAGTAATGGAATCTGTATCCCGACATGATTGTTTGATGTTAACTTCGTGTAATGTAATAAATTGAGTTTAATAATCATTCGTAAGCTTAAGACATTAAAACCGAGACATGCTTATCGTCCGTCTTCAAAAAAATCTTACAACATGTCTTTTTGTTAGTATGTACGGTTTTTTTCTATCTGCAACCATCACACTTTGTTTCCTCAAATAAAAGATGGCAACCCTAAACAGCACTCGACACGAGGTAACAAGGTATGTGTCCGAAATTATATTGTATATTTTTATATATATATGTTTATTGATTAACACACCAGCTGTGTTCATAAGCAATTTATGTATTTATAACAAACAGAAACAATGATCTCGTTTATAATTATTATTGATGATAACAAAGCGTAAATACATTTTTTAAAATATAATTTAAGGGCTAGTGTAAAGTTGGTGAATTGACTGGTGGCCATTCTTTGATATATTGTTAGTACTAATTTGAAAATGAATAATCATATGCCTATTTTATATACAATCGATTTATTTCGTTTACAATAAATATTATAGGTATTATATAACTGATTTAATTTGATGGTTCAGATTTTTTAAAGAATTCCTTTGCAATTCATTTAATAATATCTTCGGTCTTTACCAAAAATAACTAGAAACATTGCAAAGTAACACAATGTTTTGACATAAAATGTCGTCTGAATTCTTAGAGCCCCTTCTGAAAAACTAATTATTCTTAATACTACTCTCATACCTGTGTGTTTTGGCCACGAAGTTTTCTCTGTGGTCGCGCTAAATGCAGGCGTGAAATAGACACTGTACGATAACTGGGATCTCGGTTTTTACACACATCAAAGTAATTTGGAAACGTTAATTTCTTATTGGAGTGACAAAGGCAAGGAACATCTTTCGGCACCTTTGTCGGAATTACATTTGAGGTTAGTTTTTCGCGCGACAAGTAAGTAGCCTAGGCTTCGTCACGCAGGTATCGGAGTAGCATAATGGTAATTAAAATTGCTCAATAATATATAGGTTACTGTGAAATAGGACATTAATGCCCTCACTACCTACTATTTTGAGTAAATCACTTTGTTAAATAACAATAAGAGGGCTAGATTTACAGGTTTTTAACTTAACTTTAAATTTAACAAAGTGATGAGGATCACGAATATTTTTCCTATGCTTTGATATGTATTCAGAAAAATTCAGGTTGAGAAATTCTTTGACGGATGAGGCACTTTCGTTAACTAAATCGGGCCTTGTTAAATGCCAATATGCGTATTCCACAAACACTACAATATTATATTGTATAATTAAATTATCCACGAGTTTTTGACGGGATCTTGGAATGTCGTGTAGTGGTTTGTATGTTTCATTCATAGTTTTGTGTTATTTAGCTTTTTATTTTGTAATATTGATAGTGTTTTATGTAATATCTTTTTGTTACTGTGAACAAGTAAAGTGGATAGGAAATATTACCACGGAGCATGGATTCTGAGATGCCATAAAAACTCCTTGGAAAGTTTTGACAAGAGAGCCGCCATCTTGTTCCTTGATTGAAACCATCGCAAGAAACTCGTAATATCATTACCTATTTGACCAAAGTAGTAATAAGATTGGTCGTCAAAAATAAAAATAAAAATCCACAAATTACCAAATCCTCTTTAGTCATGCCGGCTTTATACATAGCGTACATAGCAGTATGTAGTCTTTGTAATTCGTTGGTTAATTGAAATTGGTTATTTATTTTATTATTTTAAGTTTTAGTTAATACCGTATGATGTACATAAATGTAATTTTTTTTCTATTGTGACTTCACACATGGGTACACTGATACAGTTCAGCGGGGTTACGGACTGACGGGGCTTTGTGTCTGCAATAAATTGTTGTAAGAATTTTATTTGCGTGTTTGATTAATTCCTTTGTCTTGATGTTTATTTTTATATTCATCCTATATAAATGAAGCGTTGCTCGTGTCTGTCTGTACATTAGTGTGTCTATATAACTATATTAAGAAGGTTTTCTGGTGGACTCAATAATGTTGCATCAATGCTTGTTCATACAAACAGACAGACACTTTTAAAAATTATCGAAATGCGTGGCGTATAAAACAAATAGACCAAAAAAGATAATATTATTCAAATTACATAAATAAATACAAATATATGGATTTTAATTGTGTTTGTTCTTGGAAGTCCAGTCAAGCGCCCGCCTCACGCAAATTTTTACAATGATCAACATATTTTTGTTAAATTTCACGCGGATGGAGGTGTGGGTAACCTTAGTTTAAACTAAAAAAAGCTTATTAGTTCTTAGAAGTTAAGTTATCTGTCAGTAAAAGTCCCGTGTAAATCTGTCCAACCGGTCTGGAGTTTATACTGGGAATGAAGCCATAGCTAGTCCAAAATAAAAGAACCGGAATCACTGCTTACAAGGTCAGTTATCTGCCAGTGAAAGTCCCGTGAAAAGTGGTCCAATTGTTTTGGAGATAGCACTGCAGACGAAGCCGCGAGTATCAGCTATAAAATGGCTTATGTCATCCGCTATAATTTTACTTACTGTCAATGAAATGCCCGTCAAAATCGGATCGTTTCGAAGATTACCTGGAACAAACAGACACACCGACAAAGATTTTAAAAATCGGATTTTTCTTATCGGAATCGTGTATATTTATTTACATATCCATCAGTAAAAAGTTGTTAATTTGATATTACTGACATAGGGACACTTCATTTTTATTATGTGTGTAGATATAGATTAATAATAGTTGTACAAAAATTTTATGAATACGGTGGTTTTAGAAGTAAAAACTTCTTTGGCCCGTTAAGCGGTATTTTTTGCAGGAGATAAATGTTTGATTTCGCGTCATGGCATGCTAGTAAGCGTGACTTATTGAGGCATTCCTTATGACTGCCTCTACTTTTTTTTACCTAATTAACTAACTGATGTTAATAAAATTGTTGTATGGACACGATTTAAAGGTTATATGGATAGACACACATGTACGTGAGAGAGCAGATTAGCACACACTAGCATCTGCTAGAGTCGTGACTCGTCGTATTCTGATTGGATGTTGAAAGACCACGTGACACTAATTCAGTAATCTCAGTTTGTTTGAACATTTTTGGGATAGTCGATTCATACTTCGAAACCGTCAAAAGGAGTCCGATTTGTGTAGCCGCACGCTTCGGACGTACGCACGGAGCTTCTAAAGTGACCGTTATTTTTTTTTTGTTTTCGACTTCGGTACTCGCAGATTAGTGACGACCCGTTGTTTTTTGTGTTTCGTTGTGCTTTGTGTTTGCTATTAATTCGACAAAGCTGCGCCGCACGTGTCCAACATCTACCTGAGTGAGTGAGACATTCCCTTACTTATATATTTACGCCTTTATTTATCTATTTATTTGTTTAACCACTTGCCTATACAGTTAATTATTTATCTATTATCTTCTTATTACTATTTATTTTTCTATTATTTACCCATCAATTCTATCTTTATATATGTAACTATTTATTTATTTATCTACTTAACTGCTACTTATTTATTTTATAGTGTGTTATTTACGTAGTATATGTTCCCTTGTCTCGCTCACTCATTTACATGTTTTGTGCCTTCATTTTGTTTTAAACAACTCTCTTGGACCGGACTCAAGATAGTTCCCTAGTTTTTCGTTTGGCGTGCCCCCCTGCCCTTAAGGCAGGGAGGTTGTTCGCGGCCCCTCCCTCTCCTCGATCCACCGCGATGGATCCGCTAGCTCTAGTAGACTATTTTCGCCAAAATCTCCTCGCGAGCGACGCCGAGATCAATAAGGAGATTGTAAACTCCATTTATAATAATGTTTTATCGCAGGCCGCCGAGTGCCATTTCACATCTAATATTCCGACCGCGAACTCTTTTGCGTCCCTCTCACCGCAGTCTCCTCTAGACGCGCGAGACAAAGGCCTACTTGAGGCCGCGATTCCTAGCTCCAGTTCGGAGGCCGGCTCCGAGATGGAGCTAGACGTGACGGCATCCGTTGAGCCTACCGCGACCGAGTCCGCGATCCCTGCGCCTTCAGCGCCGATAGACAAGGACGGGTTTACCACCGTCTCACACAATAGACGTCGTCCGGCCAGCCCGACGGATTCGGGTTCCGTAGGCCCAAAAAAAGTCGCCAATATAGGTGGCGCGCGTGTACCGACGACCGCGGAAATACCGCGTAAGCCGATCAATAGTTCCGTCTCGCTCACTCCGGGTTCCGCAGTTAGGAAACCGCGTCCGCCGCCTCCTGTTACGATACAGGACAAGTCCCAGTGGACTTTCATTTCCAATAGACTTAAAGCTCTCAGTATTAATTACACGAATGCCCTTAGCACGCCGGCGGGCATCCGTGTTAAATGTCCGACGTCGGACGATCACCGCGCGTTGATCCGTTTTCTCACAGAGATGAAACTAGCGTATTTTACATACGCGTTAGAAGAGGAGCGCCTCCTGCGTGTCGTGCTTCGCCGCATCCCGGCCGAAATCTCGGTCGAGGAAGTCACCCTCTCCCTTAAGGAGAAAAATCTCCCAGTCCGTGAGGTACACCGTATGTACCGTCCAACCACTCGCGCCCCGTACAACATGGTGCTAGTCATCCTCGACCGGTCGCAGGAGGGCAAGGCCATTTTCTCCCTCACGTCCGTCTGTGGCCTCAACGGGATCACCATTGAGCCCCCACGTAAGACCCACATTCCTTCGCAGTGCCATAACTGCCAGAGTTATGGCCACTCCGCGAAGAATTGTCATCTTCGCCCCAGGTGCGTCAAGTGCCTGGGTGACCACGCCACGAAGGAGTGCGAGCGCGCTCCTGGCACCCCCGACCCTCCCAGTTGTGTGCTCTGCGGTAACGCGGGTCACCCCGCGAACTATCGCGGATGTCCCCGCGCGCCGCGCACACAACGCCCTCGTCAGGCGAGGCAGGCGCCCAGGGCGTCTGCTGCCGCCGCCCGCCGTCCGCCTCCACCTCTCATGTCCGTGGAGGTCTTCCCGGGCCTGCCGGGCGCCTCCCGCGCCCCGGTAGCGCCCGCACCTACACCGCGCTCGCCACCCTCTGTGCCGCGCGCGGCCCAACCCGGGCGGGCCCCTATGGCCCCCTGGGCCCCCAGACCTCAGCCCCAGACCTCTTCAAGGCCTCTGGCGCCGCCACCTAAGGCGACCCAGGCTCCTTCATCTTCTTCTCTCGCGGAGAAGTTCGATTGGATGGAGCAACTTCTAGTAGAGCACGACATGCAGGAGGTGCTCGCCTTTTACGCCCTGGTAGAAGAGAACCCCCGCGGGGTACAACTCATTCAAGCTCTAGCGCGCTTTCCGGCTATCGGAGCCACCGTACAGCGCCTCGTCCGGTCACAATCATCTAAATACTAGCTTTAAAATTCCCGGGAATTGATAAAGTAAAACCACGCGGTCTTTGCCTCTCGTTTTTTAACGCGAGATCCCTTCGGACACAGCGCGATCTAGTAGCTGACTTTTTACGCGACAGACAGATTGACGTTTTCCTCATCCAGGAAACGATGTTAAAACCGAGCATGCGTAATCCGAGAATCGCGAATTACTGCATAGTTAGAAACGACCGTGTCGCCCGCGGGGGTGGCACATTAATTTATTTTAGGCGGTCGCTGTATTGCATGCCGTTAGATCCGCCCGCGCTTACTCATTTGGAAGCGTCAGTATGCCGCGTCGGAATGACGGGCCACTCTGATATTATTCTTGTCTCCGCGTATCTATCACCGAGCAAAGAACTACTCAGATCCGATTTGCAGGCACTGCTCGACTTAGGTGACTCGGTCATTATAGCGGGGGACCTCAATTGCGGGAATGTTATCTGGAACAGTCCGTGTACCTCTCGCAATGGGAGGATACTCGACCAATTAGGTAGGACGCTCGCTTTTGACGTCATAGCCCCTCCGGAACCCACGCATTATCAGGACAACTGTCGACCGTCAGTTTTAGATGTAGCTCTGTTGAAAAATGTCGTGCTTCCTGTACGACTCATATCAGTCGTACACGAACTCGACTCGGATCATCGCCCGGTTCTATTACAGTTAGGACATAACTCTGACTTTAGCCCGACGCCGATCAGAGTGGCCGATTACGCGAAACTTAGCGAATATTTTAAAAATAGTCCTACGCCCAACAGTTTAGATAGAATTCCGGACGCGTTGGTGTCTAAAGCCGACGCGGATTCGGCCATCGATTCCCTGGTTGATTATCTCCAGACCGCCGTCAGGGAGACCTCGAAAGAGGTACAAGCGGCGAACGAACGCCGTTTTATACTCCCTGATGACGTGAGAGCATTGATCACGGAAAAGAACGCCGCGACTCGTGCTCACGACGCTTACCCGACCGCTGAGAACCGCGAACGTTTACGTGTTTTACGTAAAGCAGTCAAGTCTCGCATTTCTGAGATCCGGGGTGACAGGTGGGACAGGTTTCTGGAGGATCTCCAGCCTTCTCACCTGGCATTCTGGACTCTCACGCGTAAGTTCAAGTCCGATACGGTCATCCCTATGCCCCCTCTCGACAGAGGCCCCGGGTTGCCTCCCGCGTTCGATAACACTGACAAAGCAGAATGTCTCGCCGCGAGTTTAGAAAAACAGTGTTCGCCAAACACTAATAATACTGACCCTTCCATAATAGAGTCCATCGTAACAGCTGTAGAGCATGCACTCGCGTCTCCTCCGGCGGATACCCTAACCCCGATAACGTTTGACGAAGTCTCGGCCGCCATCAGGCGTCTCAAACCTAGGAAGTCCCCAGGTCCCGATGGGATCAGGAACGAGGTTCTGAAGCTCCTTCCTGACCGCATCATAGCTCTATTGGTCTGCATCTTCAATGCGGCCATGTCCCAGGGTCATTTTCCAGCCGTCTGGAAGAGGGCCGTAGTGATAGGGATTCACAAGCCCGGCAAGAAAGCTACGCTTCCCGATAGCTATCGTCCGATTAGTTTATTAGATACCTTAGGTAAACTTTACGAGCGGCTCCTTCTGAACCGTCTCCAGGTCACGATTAACGAGCAAAGTCTAATTCCACCCGAGCAGTTTGGATTTCGCGCCGAACACTCTTGTCCGGATCAAGTAGTCCGCCTCACGGAGTACATCCTTTCTAATTTCAATAAAGATCCGCATCCGGAGCCGGATCCGCCCGTGAAAAACACTAATCCGAAACGTACAATAGCAGTATTTTTCGACGTCGCCAAGGCCTTCGATAAGGTCTGGCACGAAGGGCTCATATACAAGTTAAATCAAGCCGGCATACCCGATAGGTTAGTTCACATCTTCCGCGATTATCTAGCCGATAGAACCTTCCGTTTTAGAGTAGACGGCGAACTCTCATCGCCCCGTCCGATACGTTCAGGTGTGCCGCAAGGCTCAATTCTCGCGCCCACCCTCTTCAACCTGTTCATCAGTGACCTACCTAAGCTCCCGGGAGTCGAGGTAGGTTGTTATGCTGATGATACAGTCATCTATGCCTCTGGTTGGCAGCCGAGTAGGCTTAGAGATCGCATCGAAAAAGCCGTTAGCACACTCGGTGATTGGTTTCTTCGATGGCGTATAGGTATTAACCCCGATAAGAGTGCCGCGATACTCTTCGATCCTAGGTATCGCGCGAACAAGTTAAAGCCCATAAGGCTATACGATTCCGAGATACCTTGGACCACCGAGGTCAAGTATCTCGGCGTCACTTTAGATCGACATTTAACGTTTGATTCTCACATTAAAAGAGTGCGAAACAAAGCCGCTATGGTCTTGGGTCGCCTCCATTATTTACTCTGTCAGAAGAGCAAACTGTCCCTCAGACACAAGCTCACGTTATATAAAGTCTGTATTCGTCCGGTAATGACGTATAGTTGTCCGGTTTTCGCCCACGCGAGGAAGCTAGATTCGCTTCAAGTTTTGCAGACCCGGGCTCTGCGTAAAATCACAGGTGCTCCTTGGTTTGTCCGGAAGGCGGATCTCCACAGGGACCTGGAGATGCCGTCCATCTGGACGTATATTAAATCACTCACTACTAGCTATTTCGAGCGAGCCGCGATTCATCCCAGTCCGTTAGTGGTATCCGCCACGACTTACGAACCCGTGCCCAACGCCGGGCGTTATAAAAGACGTCCGCGACATATTTTTATCGACCCACCCGACGATATCACGTCAGCAAACGATCAGTACCAGCCTGACCCACGTAATAAAGCGTGCTCACGCCCACGCCCGCGTAACCACAGATCGCGCCGCCGCGGTCTGGGTGTTAACTTCGCTCCCGCACACCCGATTAGGCCTCCCACGGCAGCGGCTCAAGCCTAGGTTCGATCCCTCGGTAGGGAGCCCTTGAGTGCGTTGCTTGCGCGATTCGGTGACACATCCATACATCACTGCTACAACACTACACGATCACCTCCACATACGTGCACGCCTACATGCTACACATCTTTGTGGAAGGGTTATTTTGTGAAAGATTTTTCCCTTATCGAACTGAAAAACTCTCCTAATTTTCCGATAAAAATATATGGAGGAGTTGTTGAGGCGGATATGCTGGTACTCATATACGTTTCAACAACTCAAACATATATGAATAGTTAGCTAGATTAGCTAAGATAGGTCGCGATTTTTGCATGCAACGGGTAACAGCCAAGCCGAGGTGTGCCGTGCACCCTTGAGCTAGTTACCATTATAAAATCGGCTGAGTGCCTTAAGCGCTCGCCTTAGTAGTCCGGTGAAGCTGTTAAGACCTTGCTAGGTCAATAGCGTAGTCAGTTCGAGAAAAAAAAAAAAAAAAAACCGTCAAAATAAGTGTGATATTTTTGTCTGTGGTACAGGTAAAGACAAGTTGGCAAATATCACGATTGGATTTAGTTTTCCGAGCAGTAGGGAACTAGCGAAGCAATCTCTGCTCTTGCAGATTCTCATGTCCGTATTAATTTGTGGATTTTTTTTTATTGAAATTGTTTAAAATTCGACCCCAAGTATACAAATACATTCATGGCGTTATATAACTTTGTATTGAAAATATTTCTATTGAGTAATAGTAGACAGTTGTAAAGTTTTATATATTGACTCAATATATTTAAATTATCCTACAAAACGAGTATTAACTAAAAAAGTAATTGTTGTTACGGCCTTACACTGTTAACTTCATGGTTTTTAATATATTAGTTGGAAACTTATATTTTGTGTTTTTTTTCGAAATGGCTACGCTATTGACCCAGCAAGGTCTTAACAGCTTCACCGGACTACTATATTTTGTGCTTTCTTTGTTGTATATGGGATATAAAAAAAAGTGTAGTTATTTTTGTTTACATAGTTCTTCTGTCCGTGTGTATATGACTGAATTCCTCCTAAACGGCTGGACAGGTTTTGACGAAATGTTTTGCACGTGTTCAGGTGAAGTCAAGAATAGTTTAGATTCACAATTGGACTCGATAGGTGGCACTGTGGTAGAATTCTAGGATTTTTTTCATATCAAATCAGGATATCTGAGCCCGCTAGTTCATCTATACTATAATAAAACTGTAACAAGTCAAAATCTGTACATTAAATATTTTTTGGAAATTTTAATCAGGGTAGACTATGTTATCGATATAGAAGCCAAAAATAATCTTTTTACAATTTTTGTCTGTCTGTCTGTCCCTACGAACACGCATCACTCTGAAACTACTGAATCAATCTTGACGGAACTTGACATAGTGATAACTAATACTACGAGATTACATCAAATATAGTTTTGTCCCATAAAACGCAAAGGGTTCTCCAGGGTAAAGGATTAAAGCCTAGAATATAAACCCGTATTACTCTGAAAGTACTGAACGAATTTTAACAAATCTTAACACAGTAATAACTGATATTACAAAGCTACATTCAGAATACTTTTCGTCCCATAAAACGCAAGGGGTTCTCCAGGATAACGAAAATCAAAAATTTGTAGTTACCGTAATTAGACTTTTTTGCGACACCTTAATACAAGAGCCGGCAACGTTGAAAGAACAAGAATTTTAGAATACCTGCATTTTTTTGTATCATTTTTTTTGTATCATAGGAGGCAAACGAACAGGTGTGTCACGTGATGTTAAGTGACCACCATCCTCTATAGACACTAGCAACACCAGGGGTGTCGCAAGTGCGTTGCCAACCTGTATATTGGGGGAGAGTAAGAGAAGTTAAACGAAGAAAGGAGAAGAGAGGTGGGCCTCCGGCGCTCTCACCGACTAAACGAAACAATACAATGCAAGCACTGTTATTTCACGTCGGTTTTCTCTAAAAGGGTGGTATTAGCCCGAAAGGACACTTGGTAGCCGGCCAACATTGTTTTTTTAATGCGCATTTTGCTTTAACTAATTTTGATTTATGAATAGGTTTAGGAACAATTTTTTTTCTGTAACTTTTAAACGCAATTAAAAGCATGAATTTATCACAGTGAGACACATTCTATATAAACAATCATATATATACCCGCTGATATATTTTATAAATAAAAATGATAAATTTCAAACCAATTATTTTTTTCCATAGCAAAGAACAAATTTCATTTTATTAAACATTATTGATATTAAGATTTCACCATATACAATAAACAACGATAAACGTAAACGTATGACTTGGGATTGACGCCATCTTAAATATATGCGTCGTCGACCATCAGGCTATACGAAACCGAAATACCTTAGGCCGGCGAGGTGAAATATCTCGGCGTCACTTTAGATAAACACTTAAATTTCGATTCACACACAGATAGAGTGCGAAACAAAGCCGTTATGGTCTTGGGTCGTCTCTATCGTTTGCTTTGTCATAAGAGTAAAATGTTCTCCAGGCATAAATTCACTTCATATAAAACTTGTATCCGTCCAATTATGACGTACAGTTGTTCGGTATTTGCACATGCGCAAAATCGTATTCAAAAGTTGCAGGTTCTCCAGAACCGAGCCCTACGTAAAAACACCGGTGTCCCATGGTACGTCCGGAATAAGGATCTCCACAGGGACCTGGAGATACCTTCTGTCTGGGCGTATATAAAATCACTCACACGTAGTAATTTCGAATAAGCCGCGAATCATACCAGCCCTTTAGTGGTATCCGCCGCGGAATATGAACCCGTACCCAACGCTGCGCAGTATAGAAGATGACCGCGACACATTTTTACCGACCCTCCTGATTTAATCACGTCAGCGAAAGATCAGTACCAGCCTGTCTCTTCAAACAGAGCGTGTTCACGACCACGCTCGCATAACCACAGATCACGCCGCCGTGGTCTGGGGGTAAATTTCGCTCCCGCACACCAGATTAGGCCCCGCTCGGCAACGGCTCAAGCCTAGAACCGTTCCCTCGACGTGGAGCCCTTGAATACGCTGCTCACGCGATGCAGTGACACAAAATCTTACATCACACACATCACCGTATAGGTGCACGCCTACACGCTTACACGCTGTTTTTCTTTTTCAGAGAAATAAACGACAAAGAGTTCTACCCTTATTTTTCCCTATCCTATCCTGTCCTATGTAGTTTAGAGGATTTTTTCCAAAACACATATAGGAGTTGTTGAGGCACGCATGCTTGGTATACATGCATGTTTCAATAACTTATATACGTATATCTAGATAGCTTAGCTTAGGTTAGCTCAGATAGTTCGCGATTTTTGCACAAAACACACGACAGCCCAAGCTGAGGTGTGCCGTGCACCCTTGAGTTGGTCGCCCAAACATCCCAAGTCGGTTGAGTGCCTTCAGCGCTTGCCTCAATAGTTCAATGAAGCTGTAAAGACCTTTCCAGGTCAACAGCGTATACATTTCGAAAAAAAAAATGCGTCGATAACATACGCTGCCACAATTATTGCTATCTTTATCATGCAGCCAGTAGTACTGCACTAAACTATACCTATAGCTATATTCTATACGCATATTATTTTTATAGCAATAAATCGGTCTAAATATTGAGTTAACTGAATTAGTGTGAAAGATGAAATTTGTACTTATTCATATCTAAATATAATAATAATAAAATTATTGTTATTCTAACATGGGTTAAGATTACTTTTATTTCCAAAAAATAGCATCAAGCACATTATTGTCAATACCATAAATGTCTTTCAATAATAATTCCATTTTAATAACGTTTGAAAGTTAGTGAAAAAGAACATCCTAAAATCAATATTTTTGCCTGTAAAGGTACGATATGCACAAATAAACGCAACTCTTACCGGCAGCCAGGTACCCTGTTGTTCAGATGAATATAATATATAAAACTGGCTTGATTGATTCTTTCCGGTATGGCCTCTGCCTATGTAGGTAATTTCGTCAATATCAAGTGTGACAAATACACGATATAAATTTAATGCCAACTATTTAGTGTAACAACGTAGAATAATCTACAATAGAAACATATCAACATGGATAAATTACCAAAAGGTACTATGTTGTGAGTGGTACAGAGATTATTTATAAAAATATCTTGGAAACATATTTAAAATACGTTTTCGAAACAGTTTATTACTCTTAGGCAATAGTTTCAAGCAAGTGACAGTTGACGCTTCGGCGCGATGTTTGACGCTTCGATACGGTGTTCATATATTTTCCTTTAATACAATAGAGAATAAAAAGGTTTTAATACAAGTTAAAGATAGTTATGATAAAGTAAGTGGTAGAGATGTTTATTTAGTTTTATGTAGGTTAGTTTTTTAAGTGATCCTGGTAGATGATTTTTTTTCGTAATGACTATGCTTTTGACCGATTAAGCTCTTATTAGCTTCACCAGAATACAAACAACGGAGTGGTAGATGATAATACAAACGAGTACTAGGCTTATTAAAAAAAATCACATGTAATCTGGGTATATGTTTCAGTGAGTTTCTGGATAGTTAGGAGTCAGTGCTAAATATTGCTGCAATCGGTTTTTAGGTTTTTTAAGGTAATTTACATTTAAAACTACAATTGAAACCGGTAATAACCTATTTTGTGCAAACGAAGTTGCATTGGTCAGCTAGTATATAATATAGAAGAGACACATTATACCATTGACATATATGAATAAAGACAAAATGATACATAAAAAAAATTATGCAACATGTATAATTTTAAAATAAGCTTCTTTTATATGTTAGCTACAATATTTATGCGAACACTTTCTCTGTTATAAACGATTGTGTCTCCATTCTTTATATATACCACCATCTAGAAGACCATAGCATAAACAAAGACTTGTATTATAAATCAGATTCTGTGGTATCAGTGTGGGCACGACCTTTGTGAATGAAAAATTATAATAATAATAAAATACGTGTTATCGTTACAATACAGTTTGTGTCGGATGAATGACCTCTGAAGAACAAACGCTTCTGAAGTGCGTTTGTATTCCATGAAGATAACCTTTTCAGTAGATTACTAAGCGAGACAATTAAATAAGACAATAAAATCAGTCATGTATAAAAAATACGCTATTTTATATTAATAATGTTATAAGATAGAAATAACAATCTCGAATAAAACGTACGTCAAACTGAATAACGCGCAACTCTTTTTTCTCTCTCTCTGTCTCCTCGCTTCATCCCGCTCTATACTCGTAACAGTGCCAAGTATTGACAAATAGAGGTAATGATTATTAAAAAGAACGAATAATGAATTGATAATAATTTCTTGAAGATATTTCTTGATCTTTGAATTGAATCTATACTTTTTATTATTCGTTGTCCGTTATTAATATCAATAATTCAAAGTGTCGGCCGCTATAGCCGCAACCTGCGAACAAGCGAATATTATGCAATAACTTCACGTCGCTCATGTTATTTTTTTTTTTTCGAAATGCCTACGCTATTGACCCAGCATGGTCTTAACAGCTTCACCGGACTAATAAGGCGAGTGCTTAAGGCACTCAGCCGATTCCATTTTGGCAACCAGCTCAAGGGTGCACGGCACACCTCGGCCTGTCTGTTGCCTGTTGCATGCAAAATTGCGACCTATCTTAGCTAGCCTAGCTAATTATTCATATATGTATGAGTTCTTGAAACGTATATGTGTACCAAGCATACACGCCTCAACAACTCCTCCACCTATTTATTATCGGAAAATTGAGAGTTTTTCAGTTCGATAAGGGAAAAAAGTAAACCCTTCCACTTTCATGTGTAAGCGTGTAGGCGTGCACGTGTGTGGGGGTGATCGTGTAGTGTTGTAGCAGTGATGTATACTTGTGTGTTACCGTATCGCGCAAGCAACGCACTCAAGGTCTTCCTACCGAGGGATGGAACCTAAGCCTGAGCCGCTGCCGTGGGAGGCCTAATCGGGTGGTCGATCATGCTCATAATCATGATATAACTTGTAATACTATATCAGATGAAATTAGCCAACAGCAGGATATTTAACAACAGTTTATAACAATTAATATTGTAAGATGTACAAGTGGTACACGTGTGTGTTTCACTACTTAGTCCGGTGAAGCTGTTAAGACCTTGCTAGGTCAATAGCGTAGTCAGTTCGAGAAAAAAAAAAAAAAGTGTTTCACTAGTTCTTAAATGTATGAATAGTTTAGTTTGGCTTAGCTAGATTCGCGACGTTGCATCCATGACAACAGCCTAAGAAGAGGTTCGGCCATTTTGGCATCCATGAGTTTGTTGCTAATCGGCTGAGTGCCATAAGCACTCGCCTTAGTAGTCCGGTAAAGCTGTTAAGGCCTTGCTAGTCTATAACGTAAGTTTGGCACAAATCGGGAAATGTTTTAAAAATATTTTGTTTAAAGCCTCATTGACTTTGAGTTACTAACTTGTACATTTTCTCATTTTTAAGAAGTATTCGAAAACAATGTGATACTACATGGCGCTGAAACATATTTCTGTATTGATCAATCGATCACTATTAAAATTAGCATGTGTGTAAAGAACATATATCCACCCAATATCGAAATTGCTACTGTTTCTGTATGTGTTGCCACAAGTAAATTTAATTAAAAAAAAATACGTAGAGTCCAGGGTAGAGTTTGCTAGTTTGTAGAGCAACGTTGAAGCTATTACTATTTGAGAATGAATGGGTCGGCTCATGCGGGGTAGTAAAACCCGACCCACAGACACACGTGAAGTAATAGTGCTTGCATTGTTGCGTTTCGTTCGGTTAGTGAGAGCGCCGGAGGCCTACCTCCTCATTCCCCTACCCTCTCCTCTCCTCTTACCTTGCCCATTTCTCTAAACACAGGCTGGCAATGTACTTGCAACTCCCCTGTTGTTTGCTAGTGTCTATGGATGGCGGTAATCACTTATCGTCAGGTGACCCACCCGTCCGCTTCCCTGCTATATGATATAAAAAAGAGGGTCAATAATGTCAATAAGGTGTATGAAAAAGAGTCAAGGGTCTCGGTAACACCTAGTAATAAAATACGTCTTTTTCAAACACCATGAAATTTTGTTTTAATTCAATAATTTATTTGTTGCAAGTATATATCCAATGTATATAAAATTAGCTGTAAGGTATGTCATAATTAATATATATAAACATGTAGGTAGTCATATATACGCGTGATTTTGACAATTGTAAATAAACGGTTTTACAAACAAGCTGCAGTATTTTTATCTGGAATCTTAGTTATAGCTTATTATATATCTTATTATATATCTTAGTTATAGCATTAATAGCAACTCAGACTCCGTGTAAATTCAATGTACTAACGTGTTATCGATTTAGATTCATTTTTGGTGCATTGATATTTACATTTCATCAGAATCACAGACTGTAAACTACGCGACATGAGAATTTTAAAACCGGACTGTTCCAAAAGGCTGCGTAGTTTATTTAATTAAGTTTCCTAATTTATTGATTGGTCATTTATTTTTAGATTAAAAAAAATTGTAAGTAGAGTAAGTTTTTTTTTTTTTCTCGATCTGACTACGCTATTGACCCAGCAAGGTCTTAACAGCTTCACCGGACTACTAAGGCGAGCGCTTAAGGCACTCAGCCGATTTTATATTGGCAACCAGCTCAAGGGTGCACGGCACACCTCGGCTTGGCTGTTGCCCGTTGCATACAAAATCGCGACCTATCTTAGCTAACCTAGCTAACTATTCATATATGTTTGAGTTGTTGAAACGTATATGAGTACCAAGCATATCCGCCTCAACAACTCCTCCATATATTTTTTGTCGGAAAAATTGAGAGTTTTTCAGTTCGATAAGGGAAAAAAATTTAACAAAAATAACCCTTCCACCAAGAAGTGTAGCGTGTAGGCGTGCACGTGTGTGGAGGTGATCGTGTAGTGTTGTAGCAGTGATGTATGGGTGTGTCACCGTATCGCGCAAGCAACGCACTCAAGGGCTCCCTACCGAGGGATCGAACCTAGGCTTGAGCCGCTGCCGTGGGAGGCCTAATCGGGTGTGCGGGAGCAAAATTAACCCCCAGACCGCGGCGGCGCGATCTGCGGTTACGCGGGCGTGGGCGTGAGCACGCTCTGTTACGAGGGCCAGGCTGGTACTGATCGTTCGCTGACGTGATATCGTCGGGAGGGTCGGTGAAAATGTGTCGCGGACGTCTTTTATAACGCCCAGCGTTGGTCACGGGTTCGTAATTCGCGGCGGATACCACTAACGGACTGGGATGAATCGCGGCTCGCTCGAAGTAGCTATTTGTAAGTGATTTTATATACGCCCAGATAGACGGCATCTCCAGGTTCCTGTGGAGATCCGCCTTCCGGACGAACCAAGGAGCACCGGTGATTTTACGCAGAGCCCGGGTCTGCAAAACCTGAAGCGTATCTAGATACGCTTCATTCTTTCACCGATTCTTCGCGTGGGCGAAAACCGGACAACCAGAGTAAGTTACGATGTGAGTAACATATCAGTAATGATAAAAGCCCCTAAATAAGATATAGATATAAACAAAAAGATTTTCAGTGAAAGTTACTTTACACTTACGCCTTAAATTTATTGGTCAATACCACGTTTCATGGCCAAAAAAATCTTTTGTCTGTTGTCCGAATATTAAATTATATTGTAGTTTTTTTTTATGACATAGGCGGCAATCGAACAGACCGGTCACCTGATTTTAAGTTACCACCGCCATCCATAGACACTTGCAATACCGAGAGAGTCGGAAGTGCGTTACCAGCCTGTGTTTGGAGGGTAGAGGAAAAGGGAGGAGCGAAGGAAGGGGATACGTGCCTCCGGCGCTCTCACTGACCGAACGAAACGCAACAATGCAAGCACTGTTACTTCACGTCGTTTTTACTGTGAAATGGTGGTACTACCACGGGTCTGCCGACCCATTCATGATGAAACCAGTAATAACTTCAGCGTGGCTCTACGACCTACAAAATTATATAATATTCATCGAAAAAATATGCTGTAAATGTTTTGATTTATATTAAATGCTTAACGTAACTAAAACATTTACTTCAATAAGGATAAATACTACATTGATAAAACTAGCGTCGCAAAAAAACAATAATTCTTTAAGAATATGTAAAAGATAAATATGTTGACTGTGAGTTATCCTTAAGAGATAGACATATATATATAATCTCGAGCATTTTAATATAAATATTCAAATAGTCAAGTACTCGTGCATTATTCTGATGTACTCTATAAAATTTAAACACACAAAAGCTTCTTCATAGGATTTCAGGACCTTCCGGAAAAAAATCTCTATTTGAGAAGAAGCCATTGAACAAACATAGAGACACAAAAAGCAAAATGTATGCATAGATTTAAGGTTTCATTTTTTTTCTAAATGTCTCTTGTTCAACAAGTGGGAGTAATAAACTAATAATAAAAACTAAATTATTGAACAATTTTACAACACAGATTTAATATGACCTGTTTTTAATTTGCTCTGTTACTGTTATTTATTATATTCTTTTTTACAATGTTTGTCTCATTTTGTATTAAGCTATAAATCAAAATTTATCAGTAGAAGAGCCGAAATTCTTTCAATCATTCTGTCGCTTTGCTCTTACGCAATTTTAAGTAATATTAAAAATACGAATGTGAATCTGTTTTATTTTAACGCTTTCACGACTTATCGTTCAACTCTGAAAGGCTACAAGTATGAGTGACGCAGGATATTCGTCTAGGTGAGTGTAGGTAACTCCCTCTCAAAACGGTAAAAGAAAGTGAAGGTTATTCTTGTCTATTTTCATTTGACACAAAATGAAATAAATAGGCATTAGTTGTTTATTCATTTTGAGCACCCCTGAACTAAGCCATCATCGTTTAAAAGTTAGTACGTCAAGAAGTACCCAAAACTTATTAAAAATAGTAGAAGACCTAAACAAGATATAAGAGCGAAAAACAAATATCAACTAGACATACACGGGAGAACCCAACAGTAAGAAAAGACAAAATAAACAAAGAAAATACAAGCGCACACGGAAAAAGGGGCAAGTATTTATACCAAAAGAGGAGAAGACTTAGCGAACAACATTCATATATAGAAAGATAATCTATACGTCAATACTTAATATTATAAAGAGGTAAAGTTTGCGAGTTTGTGACGTGAGTTTATGACGTTGTAGGGGGTAATCTCAGGAACTACTGGTTTGATTTAAAAAATTCTTTCAGTTGGATATAGCTCATTTATCGAGGATGGTTTTAGGCTATATATAATCACGCTAAAATAAATAGGAGCGGAGCACAAATGAAGAATGCTTCAAAATCTGGTATTTTTTCCTCTTGAATGCTTCGGCTGCGTGTTAGCATTAGCCCCAAGTAACTAACTATTCCACGCGAACGAAGTCGCGGGTAGAGGCTAGTATTAAATAAAGAAACTAACATGTGTATGAAGAACAGAAGAGAAACAAAAGCGCCACAAGAGAAACTTAAACAAAAAACACGATGTAAATGATCAAACGCTAGGAAACTAAATGAAAACAAAATGGAAATGACAAAACTAGGGAAAAGTCACAAGATTATACAACACAATAATTGATAAAGATCAAAATTGGATTAACAAGATCTTTGCCTACACGCGGTAGAGGTAGTCTGGCGAGGGGTGACAACAGGTCACCCTACATTAAAAAAAAAGCCAGTACCAAATGTATTCTAACAATCAAACACGTAATATTTCGTTCTCTTTATACGTGATGCATGAATAGATAAAATAGATGTTGTACTGATTTTCCTAATATTATTTAATAATCAATAAAAAACACAAGTGGCCCCCCACAACTAACATTGACGTATTGATAACACAAGGTGACACTTAATCGCCTTTGTGGGTGTGTTTGCAGATAAGTTATTATTTTCTTATAATACGATGAATGAATTACTTCATCGAGAATATATATTACATCATGTTTTGATGTAAATTATATAGTGAAAGGTAAATAAATATTAGGCCTCAAAAAATATTGTAAATACGATGTTTTTGAAGAGAACTCTTATAAAATATTCGTAACGTTTATGGTAGGCATGTATTTGTGTGTGTATAGGTATGTAAAACTATTTTATTTGGGTCTAATATATAGTGTATACACTATATACGATGGGGCATAATAAAAATCTTCTTGATTAAATAGTTCCTATGTATTTTTCATTACCTTTTTATTTTTCATGAAGCTTATTCTTTATTTGTATACAGAACATATTACTGAGGTGAAACATATATAGGAGCGGTAAACCTGATTGTTGGCGTAGCGAGTGTGTGAGACGTGGCGACGCGATGCCATGCTCAAGCGACTGTGCGCAATCTCTTTAATACGCTGTAAGCTCCATACAAACGAATGTAGACGTTATGATGTATTGGTCAACATATTCTTGCCAACATCAGTTAAAAAAAAAGTACAGTATTTAGCACAAAATGTGAAAAATTTGAACAGTATTAAATTACGTTATGCAAAATTATAATTATAGAAAAATCAGCTACGTTATTAAAAAATATGATCCGCGTTTTTTAGGTATTTGGGTCTTAAAAAATCAACCGAGAGGCCAATAAGTATAAAAAAGATACATGTTTTGAACATTTGAACTGCGATATTTGAAAATCAGGGGGCCTACCCAAGTTGCTTATCGACAATCACTAACGCAAATAGAAAACGGAAAAATGTATGGAGATGACATATCTGAGCGCTATATCACGTGATAAAATCACGTGTTTATCACTTACAATTATTGCAATCGAAGTGGGTAACAAAGTAATAAGTTTTCGATGACTCATTATTGATTGATGACATATATTATGATTTTTAATCAGCAGGTATTTGGAAATTCGTGTTAATGGAATCTGTTGATTATTATTCTGTGATAATATATATAGTCACGTTTTTATCTAAGCACACACATGCTGGAGTTGATCGATTTAATATCAGTAATATACTATTTAATTGATAAGATATGAGTATTGTATATTTTGAGTTGCTTTTATAAATATATGTTTTATAATGTTAGGTATAATAATTTCGTATGTTTATTTACGAGTTCGAAGACGCAATAGTTCGGGTTTTATTACAGTTAATATTAGTGGGTTCAGAGGTGAAGGAAGGAAGTCAAAATATTCCGTTCAATGAGTTCGATCGTATTGACTTATATTAGTCTGGAAGTTACTTCTTACATAAACTTAAATTTACATAAAAACTGTCTATTAATTTAAAAATCATAAACAATATATAAAGTAGAAAGATCTACAATGAATTTCGGTTATAACGACGACGGAGGGCAATTTAATTTCGTCGCTATATCCGGAGGTCGATATGTCCGAAATAATAAAAAGTCATGTATATATGTATCTACTTATCATTTATTTAATTATGATATACATGGGTGTTATTGAAAAAACGTGTTATAGTGCACTGTTTAAGTTTAGTTTTTTCTGCACGCTGTAAGGTGTATTCCATTTTCATAATGCCTTCTACATCTAAATTATTTTGACCTTCACCAAATAAACAATAATTTTTGAGCGTTGTTATAGCACATAATGCATCTCTAGTTGTTGGAATTTCATTTAGATTGCAATCTTATTCCTCTTCTTCATCCTCCTTTTCTTGTGTTTGAAGCACAGACTCAATAATTTCATTATCAGTTACATATATATACACACATACAATATACAATACAATATACACACATAAGTTTCCCAATCCGTAACTGTTCACTCAATGGAAATTGCTACATAAGTGATTCATAAGATTAACTTCGTACACGTGCTGAGTAGAGGACTACTTAGCACAGATGGTCAACAAAGGATAAGCGAGCTTAATAGTTTTATGAATGAGTCTTTGTGCCTTTGCCGACTCAATAGCAATATCCGTACGGGATTTCTGGGAATCTATCATAAATGGTTCATAAAAACAAGTCGCTATACCCGAAATTGACGCTATATCCAAAGTCACTATTACCGAATGAATTTCTTAAAGTATACTTTAAATTCAAGGGACGTAAGTTTGAAGTCGCTATAACCAAAAAGTTGTTACAACCGAGTTCGTTATTAATTAAATCCACTGTATTTTATTTAGGTGCCCATTTTGCTCTTTAGATATGGGTATAATAAAATAGATACATAATAAAAAGAAACAAATCTCGTTATATATAAATTTCTTCTGTACGTGTGTATGTTACTGAACTCCTAAACGGCTAAACCAGTGGATCCGAGAATGGTCTAGATTCATTATTTGACTCGGAAGGTGGCGTTACGGTTAACTTTTAGGATTTTGACGTGAAACATCTATAGGCGGAAGCTACACCACATTGTTGGCGTGGCGACGCAAAACACGAATCGTACTATTAACGATATACCCAAAAACATTTGCAACCCATCTTGTAGGCTACTTGTTCTACTAGTGGTACGTGCCACGCGACGACGACCAAACGCCCTTTGATAAATGCCCCAAGCCACAGCGCGCCAGCGCCTAGTTGAATTTTTTTATTTAATAAAAATGAATATTTATGTAATAATATAATCAGTAATTATTTTATGGAACTAATTTGTAATTTTTTTAGCTTTATCTTTTTACTAGCCTCTGCCCGCGACTTCATTCGCGTGGAATAGATACAATAACACCAACACTAACACGCAGCAGTTCTCAAAAGGAAAATACATCCCGATTTTGAAACATTCTTCATCTGTGCTCCGCTCCTATTGATCTTAGCGTGATGATATATAGCCTATAACCATTCTCGGTGAATGAGCTATATAATATTGAAAGAATTATTCAAATCGGACCAGTAGTTCCTGAGATTACCCCCTACAACCCCACAACATCACAACGTCACAAATTCACAAACTTTACCTCTTTATAATATTAGTATAGATTATGCCATAACTGATTCCCGTCGTAATCTGTTTATTATGCATATAATTTATTCAAAACAATTTTGATGTTTTACATTTGCTAGACGTCCCGTGACTGCTCGTTTTTTTATTATCAAGGCAGAACAACGTCTGTCGGGACCGTTAGTTATATTATTTTATATCTATTACTTTTATTACCGTACACAAAAACATATAAGTTTTGATGTGAAATATCTATTGGCTTATCTTGGCGCTAAAATCGATCCATATGCCATCACGCTATACGACCTGACGCTATATTACGCCGTCATACCCTCTCTACGCCACGCCTCTACGTTCTTGACTTTCTTATGCGTGTGTCCGTGTATTCTATACACGTTTTTTTTCTTTTTTTATTGAAGTACGGCATAGTGACTGCACTATGCCTGATGTTAAGCATAGTACAATCCAAAAACATCGGCAACCACCGAGAGACAGATTATCCATCGTCGGTCGCCGCTGTCATGCCGGCCATAATGACGAAAGTCACCCGGTACTGGATATGCGCAGACTGATTCCGAAACGCGACGCGCAGAAGCCAGTCACTATGACGGGCTTTTTCGCCATATACATGGTGGTTGCAACCCAGTCAGGCTGTAAAACCCTACCACCCCGCTTTCGCCATTGCCTCGTTCGTTGATCAGCAGGGTGCGCCACGTGCAGGTGAGGTTGGCTGTCTCAAGTCTTAAGATGTTGCTCGACACCCCTTACACCCCAAACCTGTCTACGCTATTGGCCTAGCAAGGTCTTAACAGCATTACCGGACTACTCTATACATGTCGTTTCTTCTCTATGTGAGATGTATACTATTTCTATCTGACTACATTATATTTAGTAATTTTGTAGTTAAAAACTTTAATATTAAATAAAATGTTTGATTATAGTCGGACGTCCCCGTGCCAGTCAATGTTATAAATATATATTTTAAGGTTAGATATTCACCAAATGGGTGACAGCCTTGGATGGTCACTTTTCCTTAGTTACGCTGCTATTTAGCACCTTACAATAGTAACATAGCCATTACCTTTTCTTTTTTTTTTACGTGGGGAAATCCCTTATGGATACCCTCCCGGGGGAGAGGATGGGTTATGTCCGACTCGCACGGACTAAACCCCCACGGTGTACCGACCAACCGTAGTGTTGGGGCGGCAAGGAATCGTTCTAAGCTATTCCCCTTAGATAGCCGCCCCAACGGTCTGGGTACACACCAGCTGCCTCCCCTCGTCCGCCGGTCCTGTGCAATGGGGGGATGAGCCCCCCAACTACATCCCTTCAGGTCCGCCATTACCTAACATTAGCCAGACTTATTGTCTCACACTAAGACTATAAATTATATAATTAGAAAGAGTTTGTGTAGTGTATGTATGTGAGGGAGTTGTATATGTATGGCGTGAATATTGAAAATAATGTTTGTGTATATTTCATCAAAATTACTTCACGGTGTGTTTGTTACATGGGCGTGCGTAAATCTTGGTTTTAAGCTGACACTGGATTCTCAACAACTTCACATAACGCGGTAAAAAAGTGTGAATAAAAAAACGAAATCATTGCATAATTAAAATACTTAGGTATAATGTCGCTATCTCGGATTTAAATTGAATGATTAAATTGATTAGAAAAATCCCGTTATCAAATTAATTAACGGACGAACGATTCAGCTGTAAAAATAATGTTTTCATTAAAAAGGCTTTCCTTTTTTTGCTGTGAATTAAGGAACGTATCGACAGATAAACATTGTCGAAATTTATCTCTGTTTATATTGCTTTTGATTTGGTTAGAGCTTATTTCAAAATATCACAATAATCTTTCTGAAAAGACTATTTCTAGAGTTTTTGGCGGAATCTTAGTTTGTCATGTGGTGGATTTTATATTATATTCATAATATTGTGTTGTTTGAGTCTATATTTTATCACATTGGTGGTGTTTTACGTAATAAATTCTGATATAACACAAAAACTGCAAGGAAGCCAAAATCTTCTTAGAGTACCTATTGACAATGAAATTATTACTAAACACCTATTCCTAAACCTTACCTTCGTCTTTTCTTTGGAATGAAAAAGGGAGTTTTTGGTGGGATCTTGGAAAGTCCTTTAATGAATTTTATATTTTATTCATAATCTTGTTTGGTTCTATATTTTGTAATGTTGGTGGTTATCTACGTAATATAGTTCGGTTATTATGCACAAGTGTAATGGATGAAAAACACCATGGAATGTGAATTCTGAGACGCCACAAAAACTCTCTGGAAAGTTCTAAGAAGGAGACCACCATCTCGATAGAACATTGAAATTATTGCTAGACATTGTCGGTGTTATTACAAAAAAGTTAAACACGTTTTGAATGATTGCTTCTAAAAGATCTCTCGGTGAATGTTCGCCGTTTTGCTCTGTTGTCTCGCTTTGGTTAGGTTAGGTTACATTTGCGAAAAAAGGATAACGCGATCTTGCTTCGGGCGAGCGCGGCGCATTTCGTACGAAACCTTTTTTAAACCAAGTATTTAACTTTTTTGTAATAACACCGTGTGTGTTTCATAGATGTTTTTTTTTTTTATTTGACATTACAATATTTTTATTTAATCCTAATTGCTAGTTATAAAGAAGCCCAGTTTTAAAAGTTATTTGGGCTTTTTACTGCTGAATTATTTCGTTTTTTTCACGACGTGTGACCTATGGTAGTAGCTGTCGGAACTTAGGAATATAATTTTAATTCATTTGAACTCCTTATTAGTAGAATCGGAAATTGCGGGTTTATCCTTTTTCTTTATCCTATGGTATAGTCTTCAATTTTAGAATTGGAATTGATGTCATCGACCAATAAATGGGACCCTCCTGGTGAAAGTATTGGCTACGTCCATGGTAAATATTAACAAACAGACAGAATTCATTTTATATTTATAACATTAGTGAGGATCTTAATATAAATAACGTCAAAATATTATCACGTTTCGTTCAAATGTTATATAGTGTTACTTAAAACAAAAAGATATTGCGTCATTTTGTATTATCAATTTTTATAAAAATTTCATCATTAACTTTAAATTGCGTCGTAATAATGTTTATCTGTTGAAAATTATATGTAATTATTATTATCAGCATATCCAGCAACCTAAAGGAGGTGGCAGTTCTGCCGACTAATTTGTAAGAACTATTTTCCAGATGTAAAATACCAGTGGCACCGTCAGGAGTGTCGTGCTACGTGACCAACTGATATAGTTAGTAATGAAGTTGATGGTAGAATTCCATATCCCACTAGATCATAACATCCATACACATGCT
>JACEII010000055.1:2653966-2687815 GCA_014332785.1 Antheraea mylitta | reverse complement strand
CACTAGATCATAACATCCATACACATGCTGATGACATACAAACATTCTTTTTTATTATTGCGTCTAAGGAGTAAATAGCTTGTAGGAGCCTTGGTTACTACTGTAGTAGTCTAGATTGACTTGGAAAAAGTAACAATAAAATTCGGAATGCATCAAATAGACTGTTTATGTTTAAATCCATATATGGTATTTATACACACAAGAGATCGTTCAATTGTTTGGATGATATATTCTATTTACAGTCCAAACGTTTCAGCCAATCTGTCAAAGAGGATAACACACTGCCTGAATAATTGTAATGACTGCTTCTGTATTATGGATTTCTGAGTGGTCGTCAGTCCTGAGTGATGGTAGTAGTGGTTTAGTTGTTTAACCAGCGGAAAATCAACCCGATGTCCGTAGCTCCCTGGCATGTACCGTCGAATTTTTCACGTATATTTATTGATGTTATTTGGAAACACTATAGACTGATGGTGAAGGAAAATTGAACCTGAGAAATGTTTCTGAAGTACTACTGTATGTCGGAAAACAGAACTGTAGATTTCTCAAAGTTTGAAATCGCCAATACATCGTGGGTTGGCGTGGTGATTATGCCTATATCTTTCATCAGGAAGAGGCTTATAGCTCTGCAGTGTGTCTTTCACAGGCTAATGATGATGATATGTTGTCGTCATTAATTTTGTGCAATTAATTAATTAATTGCACTGTCAAAAAGTTAGTAGCTTTCGTCTTAATGTATACGTTGAAAAACTAGATTTCGTAGAAGACCAGCAAGATTTTAATACAAGAAACAGTGCCAATCTGGTCGTCCTATGTTTTAGACTCAGTATGACCAGTAACAGTTTTTTAGATAGTAGTGCTAGGTTCTACAACAAAGTACCAAGGTATATTATCAATTTGCCGGACTACATGTGTAAGTGTCATGTTAAGCGGGTTTTGGTTGCAAAAAAGCTTCTATAGAGTGGATCATTATGGTGATGTCTGGCGTTGACTCCTCTCTGTGCATCCACTAAAATGACTATAACGTTTTTTTTTTTTTTTATATATTTTGTTTTAGTCTGCAGACTCTTGGTCCGCACCTTTTTTTTGCTTATATGTAGTTTTTTTTTTTAACGTAAAAATCGTATCCGTGAGCATATATATATATATATACATTATTATTATTAGTAGTTTGTTAAATATTCACTGTTTAATTATTATTAACTTTTTTTTTGTTTTAATGACGTTATTGTTTTTATAGCGCTTGCATTTCCACGTTAATAATAACGTTATAACTATATATATATATATATATATATATATATTATAATAACGTTAATGGATATTTAAATATATTTATGTCGAAAAGTTAAGCCTGAAATGAGTTTCTTGCCGGTTCTTCTCGATGAATGGGTTGTTTTCCAAACTGGTGGTAGCTTTGACGGCCATAGGTGCCTTCTTATTGCCTAAACTGAATAAAGTATCTTTGCTTTGATTTGTAGGTATATATGCTTAAATAACAGTACCTGGGCGACCGAGTGTAGCTCGGATCTTTAAAATTTTTTTTAGATTAAAATAAACTGTTAGGTGTGCCTTATAAATATCACATTTTTCTACAAAAAAAAAAAATATTTGAAAAAGCTGTCACTCGGATTCACACTGACATTTCACGGATTTTCGAAGCAACCCTTTTTCCATCTGGGCTATTTTTATTTTGACAGCGTCGGCGAAATTTACCTTTATATTCTAACTATAGTTTTTCATTGCCTTAAAACTTAGTTAAAAAAGTTTTCTATGAATAAAATTTAGCTAGATCGATTTAACGTCACCAAAACTACCTACATACTAAGTTTCACGGGAATAGATGACACCGTTTCCGAGATCCTGAATATATATAAATATACAAGAATTGCTCGTTTAAAGGCATAAGATTAGAAAATGTCTTGGATGATACTTTATTTTCTATCATCTGGATTTTTCTCTGATATTAAATTGTGTCGAGACCTCTTCGTCATATTTTGTTTAAAAAAAAGTGAGCTGATAAAATAATAGGATGTTATAATTAATCGATTTTAACGTCTAAGAACTATGATAGTTACCACTCAACCTAAATAGATAATCGAGGCACAGGGGTCTTTAAGTGTTGCTATGTTTAGATTAAGTAAAATCGGTATTAATGCTAGAGAAAAAGTGTTACAGCGGAAACTTGCGTAATTATTCGTAAAATTTTTATTTCGTGAATTCCCAAAATTTGTTAATTTAATTCAATAACAACTCGACTTTCTCGAGCATTTGAGGTTGAACTTTAACCTTGAATAACTTTTAAACGACTCGACTAAGTAAGAAATCCGATCCTTTTAATTCACTTCTAGGGATATTACTTCCAGTGTATGTTTTCAACAATTTCACTATTAGTATAAATAGTAAGAGCTCAAACTTTACCTATTTTTGTTTCATCACCATATGTGATATTTTAACGTTGCAAATAAACAAAAAAAAAAAATAAAGTATTTTGGCAACTCTAACATCTATATATAGGTGATATATACAATATATCAAAGATTAGCGGAGTACAATTCGTACTTTTATTTAAAGTTACTTTTTTTTTATAGAAGCACGACAAAGTGACTGCACTAAGCCTGATGTAAAGCATAGTACAATCCAAAAACATCGGCAACCACCGAGAGACAGATTATCCATCGCCGGTCGCCCCTGTCATGCCGGCCATAATGACGAAAGTCACCCGGTACTGGATATGCACAGGCTGATCCCGAAACGCGACGCGCAGAAGCGAGTCACTATGACGGGCTTTTTCGCCATATACATGGTGGTTGCGACCCAGTCGGGCTGTAAAACCCTACCACCCCGCTTTCGCCATTGCCTCGTTCGTTGATCAGCAGGATGCACCACGTGCAGGTGAGGTTGGCTTGGGTGTCTCAAGTCTTAAGATGTTATTCGATACCCCTTACACCCCGAAATGTAAATACTAAATGTATTTATATATCTTTAAGATTAAATGTAATTTTTACATTATATTTGTTATAGTAATAAATTCTGGAAAACCTTATAAAGTCAAAACCTTGAAGTTTCGAAAGACGTCGGAATTTTGGCAACATTATTTTAAATTATCATTTCTAAGTTACAGGAATCAAGGTTTTTTACTAAATGTATTTATATATCTTTAAGATTAAATGTAATTTTTACATTATATTTGTTATAGTAATAAATTCTGGAAAACCTTATAAAGTCAAAACCTTGAAGTTTCGAAAGACGTCGGAATTCTGGCAACATTATTTTAAATTATCATTTCTAAGTTACAGGAATCAAGGTTTTTTTTTAATCATTGACCTGGTTTGTGTTGAGATTTATTAGTCGCGTGATAGTTTGTGAAGTAATAGAGAGATAATATAACGTAAATCCGAACAGATCGATACCACGCGGTATTCACAATCAGACCGCCAACATTCATATCGGGACAAGGGCTAAATGGAATAATAAATCGCACAAAAATGGTGCCCCAAGCCACGAACACGTCACGCGTTTCGTTATACACTCTTTTATACTAATAACTACGTAATTTTAAGAGATTAATGATGTATAATTACATTATATTCCAGATACGTCCAGTTAACGACACTCACAAGTATCTTATCAACCCAATTAACTTTAGCTGGATTTTTATACAATTGATGATAACAATAATTACATTAATAAGTCCAGAAACGATGAATTGAATCTCAAATTATACATATTTAGGTAGAAAGATATAGAGGTACACTTGTATTATATTTGTGTTTAAAGAATTTATTATAAACATTGTGTGGTTTTATGAAACCACGATGAAAATGAAATTTGTTTTTGGATCGTAGGCATTTAACTAAAAAGTACCTGAGCGACCGAGCCTAGCTTGGTTTTTTAAACATCATTTTTAAATTAAAATAAACTGTTAGGAGTGCCTCACAAATTCAGCATTTTTCACATAAAAAAATATTAAAAAGATATCTCTCTTATAATTATAATGATAAAATGATTTATTTAATTAAACTAAATTGTTAGGTTTGCCTTAAACAATGATTACTTTAAAAAAATATATACAAAAGGATTCGAACTGTGGTTACACAGATTTTCGCAGTAACCAATATCCATCCATAAAAATAGCTCAATTTTTGTTTGGACAGCGGCGGTGAAATTTACCTTCATATTCTACCTATATTTTTTCATTGCCTGAAATCTCTTTTAAAAAAAGTTTTCAATGAATAAAATCTAGCTATATCGAGTTATCCTCCTCGAAACTACCTACATACTAAGTTTCTCGGAAATAGATGAAGCCGTTTCCGAGATCCTGAATATATACAAATATACAAGAATTGCTCGTTTAAAGGTATTAGATAGATAGATAGATTATTCGATATAGAGCATTAAAATAGCGTTTTTAAACCTAACTTAATAATTAAAATAAGGATGATAATGGGAGATCAATAGTAGATAAGATATCCAACTATACATTTTAATTTCAATCTGCGTATTAGAGTACGGAATACATAGTAAATACAAACATTCTGATGATATGCGCATTTTAAAAATCGAGCACAATATCTATTTAAATCATTGAATTATTTACAATTGAGCCATGATGTCGCCATATTGGCCTTGTCTGCTCTGCCTAGCGCCTTTTATTTTACGCCCGTTTGGTGGCCGGCTGTAATGCAACATGTGATAGACGGACAAAAGAATTTGAGGTGATGGAAAAACGTTTCACTTTAATAACCTCTGATCTTCCTTTATATCATAGGAGGCAAACGAATAGTCAGTCACCTGATGTTATGTGATCACCACCGTCCACAGACACCAGTAGCATCAGAGGAGTCGCAAGTGCATGGCAAGCTTATGTTGATGGGGAGAGGAAGGGGGAATTGGGAGGTGGTCCTCCGGCGCTCTCACTGACCGAATGAAACGCAACAATGCGAGCACTGTTACTTCACGTCGGTTTTCTGTGAGAAAGCGGTACTACCCGGACGAACCAATCTATTCATACTGAAACCAGTTATAGCTTCAGCATGGCACTACCACTTACTAAATCTCAATTCTATAAGCTTTATACCAAGTTATTCATGCTTTAAGAAACTACAATTTTCATAAGCAATACGTCTTGACTTCTTGAGCTATCTGTAAAGTGGGGCAACCGGTGTCAAGCGCATGTGCAGGAGATATTTTTGTTAAATTTTTTTCCTCTGGACATAACATATTGCTAAAAAATAAACAATGCAGACCGAGTCACGGGTATAAGCTACTTTTCCATTGTGAACTACCATAACAAATCCGCAATTTTAGAATCCAATTAAGAAAGTGTTAGTAGTAGACAAGCAAAATATATTGCATATATATTTTTACTAGCCTCTGCCTGCGACTTCGTTCGCGTGGTTTAAATACATTAACACGCAGCAGTTCGAATTTTGAAACATTGTTCATCAGTGCTCCGCTCCTATT
Source organism: Antheraea mylitta (assembly GCA_014332785.1). NCBI lineage: Eukaryota > Metazoa > Arthropoda > Insecta > Lepidoptera > Saturniidae > Antheraea > Antheraea mylitta. The sequence continues at coordinate 2,682,349 of JACEII010000055.1, read as the reverse complement.
GGTCTTAGCGTGATGATATATACCCTATAACCATTCTCGATGAATGAGCTATATAACAAAGAATTATTCAAATCGGATCAGTAGTTCCTGAGATTACCCCCTACAACGTCACAACATCACAACGTCATAAACTCACAAACTTTACCTCTTTATAATATTAGTATAGATTACACCTATACCTGTCAATTATCAAGAGATAATAACGAAAAAAAAAATCACCCATTGTTGTTTCTACAGATAAAAACGCACAAGTACACAATGTATTCAAACTTTTCTCAAACATCCACAAGTAAAAACAAAATCTTATCAGAAAATAATAATTGTCTTATTGTAAAAAAAAATGCAATTATCGCTAATTGTGTAGCACCAGTACTGGTGCTTGAGCCAACGGCCGTCGGACTGGTATCTACATAGATATAACCCTCATGAATGACACCAATGAATTTGCCTAAATTCTTTGTAATTATGTATTCTTTATATTATTATGTTTTACTAATAAGACAATTACAAATACTTTGTAAAAATTATCGTTTTACAAAGTGTCTTTTGATGACTCCAGTATTCTTATAACCCTCCCCCCCCGCCCCCCTAAAAATACCAGATTTTGTGATGTACCTATAAGATTTATGTTCCATGTTTAATTATTTGTAATCCACCGGTTAGGTACACAAAATACCACCAAAATTCTATAGAATGTTGGTACATAAGTAGGGGTGTACAAATAATTCGAACTTAAAAATTATTCGATTCCAAACTGAATCGAATAATTCAAAAGTTCCCGGATAATTGGAATAATTCGAAATTATATTATTCGACATTTTTTTTAGTATTATTCGAAATTTTTCGAATCAATTATTAAAATTCGATTAGAACGATATTCGCACACATACATAAGACGCAAAGTTATGTATAAAAAATAAATACCACTTCATGACATAATAAGATGTTATCAAAGACATTTTTATGATTTACTTCATTTAGAAGTCGCTCTATGATCCAACATAAATGACTTAATTTAAATCTTCCGAGTTATTAATTAATGAATCAAAATTCGATTTCAGATAAGTGCATTTAATTAAACCTACCTCAATTTATGTGTAGATTTGCTTATCTCCTGTTCACTGTAAACTGGCGTGATAACGATATAATTTTCATCGACCAATTGCATTTATAGTTATCGACAAACTCTTTAACCGTTCTGAATATAATTGCGTAAAAAAACGAATTTAGGTATAAACATGTATTATAAGTATAAAATCAAGACATCATTACATAGTATAAAATAAAGTCCACTGCCGTGTCTGTCCGTTTGTCTGTTCGCGATAAACTCAAAAATTACTGAACGAATTTTCATGCGGTTTTCGCCAGTAGGTGATTTAGGTATACAATTCGTCTATATTTTTTTAATTATCAGGGCAGGACAACGTCTGTTTGGCCCGCTAGTTTATAAATAAATAAATTTCAAATAAATATCGAATTCAGATTCTTATAATAATACTAGTTGTGCCCGCGACTCCGTCCGCATGGAAAGTAATGTAAATAAACACGCTCTTTTTAAAATTTTAAATTAAAATTCTGTGTAAGAAAGTGACGAGGGAAAAAAAGTTGTGGTTTTATGAAACCACGATGCAAGTGAAATTTTTTTTCGGATCGTAGGCATTTAACTGAGTTTATTTGGAAAATTATTCGATTTAGTGCATTAAGATTGCGTTTTTAATATTAACTTAATAATTCGACAATAGGAATGATAATGAAAAATCAATAGTAGACACTATACATTTTAATTTCAAATTACGTATTAGAGTACGGAATATACATTAAATGTAATCATTTAGATGATAGACGCATTTTAAAAACTGAGCACAATATCTATTTAAATCATTGAATCATTTTAAATTGAGCCATGGACGCCGCCATATTGGCTTGACTTTTTTGCCAAGCGCATTTTATGCCTTACTCTGCGGTCGCCTGTGATGCGATATGAGATAGATGGACGAAAAAAACTGAGGCATTGGAGAGAGTCTCACGATTATATAATAACCGTTATCGATTATATATATTGAAAGATCACAAGTAAACAACAAAGGGGGTAAGACTATAAAAGCAACAGTCCTATACATTCTAACACTCATTTAAAACTATCGAAATTTTATCTTGTATTACTAATTCTTTTTATCTCTGTCTTCTTTAATTTATGAATTGGACGGGTAAATGTTAGCAAAAGATATGAACTACACATACACGAAATCTTATTAAAAAAATACGCGCCAAAGCTTACCTAATTCCGATAAATTTACTACAAATTGCTCCAGTCGTATGACATTGGTGCGCAGTCATCGAACTTGCTTTATCTTTAAGCATATCATTTGGCGGGTTATCATCCACGCGCCAGATAACCTCGTAGTTTATATAAACGAAGTATCTTATTAAAATCTCCAGTATACCACGAAGCTTTCCCAGTAACACACCGACTACACTTGACCGAGGTCGGGTTTAATAGAATCTAATTATAGACAGATTAGTGACTTTCTGCGAATAAGAATGCGATTATTACGAGCGATTATGCTTGTTCTTATTGCACTGCTTCTCCTGACGGCGGTGACGGAAAGTCGACCTCGTCGTCACAAGCAAGCGACGTTCTGTTTGCTTAAAATCTGCAGTTATTCACCGATATCACACCGTGTGCGACGAATCAGGTAGCGAAGCATCGAACGAGGAATGGTTCCTGCACCGTTTCGAGGACTATCAATACAAGCAAGAATTATTCAATTTTGAATGATTCAAACATATCCGTTGGTTCGGATAAATACGCCTATATTATTAGGTGTACTCCGCCTAAATACTCAGTGCTTGATTGCAATTTTTGGATTTTAAAATTATTGTATTTATTAAAGCGGGCAACTAAATTTAAATTTAAGCGAAATTGTTATGTTCCTATGCCCGTTTTGTACTTATTTGCTTAGAGTATTGTGATGTATTTATATATTTATAGGCTTAGAGGTTTTTATATAGAATGTATATAACTAAATTTGGTTTGAAGAGGAATGTAATTTATTGTACTTAAACTTGAAAATAAATTGTAATCGTTGGCGATAAATATTTCGTGTCTAAAGAATATTTAACTTATGTTTAAGTCGTTGGTTTTGTATTAAATGGAAACGTTGTTCCTTCATAGTATTAAGAGGTTTATAATTATGATCGTGTTATAATTATGTTATTGGAAAATGAAATATTTATTATTTATTTAATGATAAGAATGTTTATGAAATAATAAAATAATTTTGTTATAAAACTTATTTACTTGGTTTTTATTTCACTTGGAACATTATTTTAACGAAATCTCATAATTTTATAACACTTTTATATCTTTATTTAAAGATTTACTGAACTAGTGAGTCCGTCGGATATTGTCCCGCCTTGATAATAAAAAAACCTTGTCAAATTATATAGCTAAACTTTCATGAATCACTTTATCGAATGTTCAAAACCACGTGAAAATCCACCTAGTAGCTTATTGCGAACAAACAGACAGAAAGACGTGGCAGAGGACTTTGTTTTATAATATCTATTAATTTTGGTCCATTTCTAGAAGAACGGTCTATAAAGGTTGTAACATCTAATTTATATGACTTTTTTTTTTCTCGAACTGACTACGCTGTTGACCCAGCAAGGTCTTAGCAACTTCACCGGACTACTCTGTATGAATTAATATCAATTACAGTATTATTTTAGAACGGTTCTTGGGTATTTTTTGTATGTTTAATTGTCAGGACATGACTTATATGAATAAAAAACGAGGGTTAGAAAGCACGTAAAAAGCGCTTGAGTTACTGAAATAGAAGGATTTACAAAAGCTTTAGCAAAAAACCGACTGTTTACCATTCATATTATTTATGACACAACTGTAAATTAAAATGAAGATTTAGTTTAACTATCTTCACTAGTACACTCATGCAAAGACGAGGTGGACAGCTAGCTATAGATATATATGGAAAATAATTGCATAATTCCACAAAGCTATGATGTCAAATAGTTATATTATCAAGGCAATACCCACGTCACGATGCGACACGAAACAAAAACCTTCCCACTTCCCACTACGTAATTAACAAACGCAGACCGATAGCAAAAATAACAAAGTATAGGCTGCAAATAGTAATTATAATACTTTAGTAGTTATAGAAACCTATTGGCTACAAACTTTGTAATTGAGATCAGAATATTAATATAATAAATAATCGTTTCGTTATTTAATTTGGCAACCATCCTTCTAGTATGTGCCTTATTAGGGCCTAAACTACATAAAGTATTTTTGATTTGATTTGAGTGAATTATTTCTGTTATTATCGAGAATGCAATGTTTTTTTTTTTATATCAAAGGAAGCAAACGAACTGGTGGGTCAGATGATGTTGATTACCACCGTCCATAGACACTAGCGACATCAGGGACGGCGCAAGTGCGTTGCCAGCCTGTATATGGGAGAAGGGGGAGAAGAAGGGAAAGCAGGCAAGAGGAAGGGACGTGGGCCTCCGGCTCTCTCACTGACCGAACGAAACACAACAATGCAAGCACTGTTATCTCACGTCGGTTATCTGTGAGAGGGGTGGTACTACCCCGGAGGAGCCGACCCATTCATGCTGTAACCAAAAATAGCTTCAGCGGGGCTCTACCACCTACAATAATACAAGTATTATGCGATTGCTGTAACCAAAAATAGCTTCAGCGGGGCTCTACCACCTACAATAATACAAGTATTATGCGATCATTTCAATAGACTAACAAAATGGTGGCCCCTTGGTTAGAACTTTCCAGGGAGTTTTTGTGGCTAGTCAGAATCTATACTCCGTGGTTTTATTTCCTATCCTATTCACTTGTGGTATACATATATGCTCCAACAACTCATATATGTATGAATAGTTAGCTTAGGTCAGCTCAGATAGATCGCGAATTGCACGTATTAGTCAACAGCCCAAGTCGAGGTGTGCCTTGCACCCTTGAGCTAGTTACCCAAATAGAATCGGCTTAGTGCCGTAAGCACTCGCCGTAGTAGTTCGGTGAAGCTGTTAAGACCTTGCTGGGTCAATAGAGTAGTCAGTTAAAAAAAAACCACTTGTGCACAATAACCAAACTATATTACCTAACATGTCACCAATAGTACAAAATATAGAGCCAAATAACACAAGATTACGAATAAATTATATGATCCACTACATGATGTTCGAAGATCCCGCCAAAAACTCTACATATTCTCAATTTGGTGATTTGATGCCCATACTTTCCTATTTCTACTATCGCTTTGCGTTTGTTAATTGCAAATAAGTCATGACGAAGTTTTAATAAAGCAACAACCTTATTGTAATCAAAATGCGTGCGTAAAAGCTAATGATCTATATATAACCGTAATGTTTTACGAAAATCTATTCGATAGTATAGTCATAATCCTGTGAAGCTCTTAAGACTTTGCAGGGTCAATAGCGTAGTCAGATCGAAAAAAAAAACTATCCGATAGTTCTAGAGTTTGTAGTGTCTTAAAATTTTAATAATAACGATATGAAATTAATCTATGGTGATATTTTTTAGATAAGAATAATGAAGTAAAACAAAAATAAATCGATAATATAAATCCAATAGTTTTCCAATGATGCGTGCAGAATCCAGTATCCGAGTGTAGACACTGTGTATTTTCTATATATATAGATAATCAGTTGTTAAATTAAAAAAGTCGAGGCAGTCATAAATATCGCTGACAACAGTGAAAATTCAAAATAATAAAATTCGTTCTTTTTTATTTTTTTATATCCATTATAGTTTGAATTATTTAAATTTCATGATTTGTAATTAGAAATGATTGTCGACTAGCCTCTGCCCGTGACTTCGTTCGCGTGGAATATATACACTAACATTAACACGAAGCAGTTCTCAAAAGGAAAAAAACATCTCAATTTTTAAACATTTTTCATCTATCTTCCGCTCCTATTGGCCTTAGTGTGATGATATATAGCTTATAACCATTCTCGATGAGCTATATAACACTGAAAGAATTATTCAAATCGGACCAGTAGTTCCTGAGGTTACCCCATACAACATCACAACGTCACAAACTCACAAACTTTACCTCTTTATAATATTAGTATAGATAGTCTAGTTTTCAAATCTATTGGCACGTCAAGCAACAATTATATGCATTTTTATAGAGTTTGCTATTTAAACTAACCTATGATGTGTTACACAAGCTCAATACAAAATATCAATATGTCACTAGCAAGTTGACGTCTTCGGTGACGCGATCTTTATTAGGTTTTAGCACGAAAGGGTCGGCTTGTCCGGGAGTAGCACCACCCTCTCACAGAAAACCGACGTGAAGTAACAGTGCTTGCACTGTTGCGTTTCGTTCGGTCAGTGAGAGCGCCGGAGACCCATCTCTCCTCCCCTCTCCTCTCCCTTCCTCTCTTCTCTAACACCTCTCACTTTCTTTCCATTTCCTCAAACACAGGTTGGCAACGCACTTGCGACTCCTTTGGGGTTGCTGGACGGCGATGATCGCTTAACAACAGGTGACCCGCCTGATCGATTGCCTCCTATATTTTTTTTTTTTTTTTTTTTTATTGTAGCACGACAAAGTGACTGCACTATACCTGATGGTAAGCATAGTACAATCCAAAAACAGTGGCGACCACCGAGAGACAGATCATCCATCGTCGTTCGCCGCTGTCATGCCGGCCATAATGACGAAAGTCACCTGGTACTGGATATGCACAGGCTGATCCCGAAACGCGACGCGCAAAAGCGGGTCACTATGACGGGCTTTTTCGCCATGTACATGGTGGTTGCGACCCAGTCGGGCTGTAAAATGACATAAAAAAAAATCTTAGTGCTCTAAAATTACAATTTTTAAGGTTGAGGATGTATCTATAAGTGAGTCCCATGGTCCGACTACAGATTCAAGAAGAACATTGTCATAATAGGCCAGTAAATAACACATCGTTACTAGTGGGTACTGGATTGTAAAGTCTAATGTCTCTGTGTGCATTGAACGCAAAGCGAGCATTGCAAACTTGCGGTAGAATAAAATTTATAGTAGCGGCACGCTATGACGACCGTTTTGAAGTTTCGTATAAATGAATATTTATGTTAGTAGGAGCATACTGCTATACTTCATTGTCAACAGTGATGTACAGTAAGTCCTAATATTTATCGAATGTGTAATATAGGGCAAAGAATTAATTTAGTGACTGACTTCTAAACTACATGTATGTATGTATATATGATATATCTAACTACTACTATATCTTACTATATAATATGGTCTCGTGAATGTCTTTTCACGATTTTATTTAATAAAAACAGTGGCATTTGGCAGAATGCTTACTGGAGTTTAGTTATTATAATTGTATAAATAGTGTAGCTATCTAGTATATGACCCGGCATTTGTGCTAAACATTTTTTTAAATAATATATTTATATCCCATATGTATTTTTTTTAATTAATGCAAAACAAAGCACCATATGATTATAGATATTTACAAAAAAATAAATCGACATTTCCCGTCACTATTCTAATGTGTCAAAACGGCCAACATAACGTGCTGCTATTATAGCTGGCTCAATTATATGGATACTGCAAATGCATTCTTAAAGAAAATTCGAGAAATTAAGTGTTATGATAACATTTAAAACTAAGTAAAAGCAACCGTACGAACTGTCAATGACGCTTGTAACAGATAGTAACAGAACATTATACGTACGTATGTAGAGTGAAAATGAGGTCAATAATAACTGAACAAAGGCAAGGAGACTGACGTAAAACCTCTCGGTTATCAGAGGATCGTACGATATGAATGGCATTTGATTTTACAGCTATACGTGCGATTTTAAACCATATGTCTATGCAGCAAAGGTTGCAGAAGATTATCGACTTATTCTGATTCTTTGTAACTGGCCTGTGGCTTAAGGAGCAAGGCGGCACTTTTCATTAAAATAGGGCTACCATTCCTACAAAAATCAATCGATGTTCTATTATTTTGTTTTACCACAATAACTAACAGTAATTATTATGTAGATAATATATATTTACTAGCTGTGCCCGCGACTACGTCCGCGTGAAATTTCAATTATAAACACAGTAATTAATAAAATGATAGGATAGTGCTTTAAAACTCGACATCGACGATTTAATTATAATATTATATATATATATATATATATATCAATGTATATATGTACTGCAATTTGTATTTTATTCATAATCTTTTGTTTTTCTTTTTGACTCTACATATTGTTATATTCATGGTATTTTACGTAATATACTTCGGTTATTGTGCACAAGTGAAGTGGATGGGAAAAAAAACCACTGACATCGATGTTTTTTTTATTGTAGCACGTCAAAGTGTCTGTACTATGCCTGATCGTAAGCACAGTAAAAATATGAATTTTACATGTATATAAAAATGTCAATGACTACAGAGTATACCTTGAGATGCCAGAAAAACTCCCTGGAAAGTTTTAACAAGGGAGCCACCATCTTGTCAGAATATTAAGATAATCACAAGACACTTGTAATACTCATTATTACCTACTCAACAATGGCAATAACAATCTAGAAAATTGGATGCCAAAAATAAAAGAAAAAAAACTAAAATACTTATAGTTATGGAGAACTAATTTTCAAGATATATGTGCGTCATTCCTGATGTAGCACCGCGGCCTTACTATTAAAAAACTTTAACTGTATACAATCATTATCATCACCATCATTACCATTATCCCACCTAAGTAGGATCGGCATAATACCAGACTAGCCCCCCTCGGCAACGGCTAAAGCCTAGGTCCGTTCCCTCAGCGTGAAACCCTTAAGTACGCTGCTCGCGCGATACAGTGACACTAAATCTTACATCACTGCAACAACATTACACATATCACCTCCACACACGTTCACGCACACATGCTTACACATGAAATAGAAGGGTTTTATTTTTCCCTTATTGAACTGAAATAGTTTAGAAAAATTATCCAACATAAAATACATATAAGAGTTGTCGAGGTATGTATGCTTGGTACACATATATGTTTCAATAACCGAGGTGTGCCGTGCAAAAAAAAAAGGTCGGCATAACATGTTTTCTTTTTCCACTCTCTCCGATCAAACGTCATCTCAGTATTCACACCTTTTACGCACATATCATTTTTCGCACAATCCATGCACACCTCTTTTGGTCTTTCTCTACTCGTATATCCATCCACCATCGTTCTCAATACTTTTCTAGTCACATGGTTCTCACCTCTCCTCATGACATGCCCATACTATGCTAACCTATTACTCCTCAACTTCTCTGTCACAGGCACTATTTTCAAACTTCCTCCGATGTACGCATTCTTAATCTTATCCGTTTTAGTCACATCACACATCTACCTTAACATTCGCATCTCTGCCATTTCTGTAATTTTCTCTCATCCGTCTCTTTCGTAGCCCAGCACTCAGATGAATACAGCATGACCGGTTTTATCATAGTTTTATAAACATTCCCCTTGTGTTTCAAAAGCATTCGTGGATCACAAGCTACCCCATTAACTGTATGCAATATTCATGTTTGGTGGAAATTGTTGTGAAAATATAGATATTTAGCCGGGTCGTTGGCTGATTCTATGCTTCCACCACAAATTACAACACTATTTATACCGATTAATACTGTCCCGGTAGTTTTTACACTGATTAAATTGGAAATCACTAGATATGATAATTTTGCGTGCGAGTGGCGTGTGTTCTCGGAAGCGATTTAGCGTAGAGTAGGTGGCGCGCGCGGCGTATTTTTTGTTCCGTTCCTTTTGAAGAGGAAGGGGTTGAAATAGAATACATAGATAAAATAGCGTGCGAAAGCATAGATAATATATGCGGAACCGGGAAAAGGAAATAATATATACTAGAAATGATAGATGGCGTTACCAATGTTTATTAATTCTCCATTTAAAATAAGGGATTTCAAAATGAACTTTTTTATAGAAAAATAATAGGTAACCCTAAACGACACTGATATAGAAGAGATATTAATCATCTTGATCTTGCAGTTTTGTTATGATGTTACATGTTTATTATTAAACACGAGATAAACAATTTGTTTACTGTTGACAGTTGTTGGGGGCTCGACAAAGTTTTAGAAGCTTTTACTGTGTGTGTTGTAATGTTTATGATTAATTATAATCTTAATATTTGTTTAATTTCCTTTTAATGTTAATTATCAGATGCGATCTAAATAATTTTAATTAGTTATTATTAACAGAACCCAAAAGAGAATGTAATTAATTATTTGAAATTTTGTATGTCCTGCCCAAAAACAACCCATAAAAATCTTCTTATAATAATGCCCAGAATAAAAATTCCAGTTACTTGCACAAAAGCATGCCAGTTACTGGCGATAACAAGCTTCTGGCATGTGTATCGAGATTCTGCGCATAGCTCGTGTTCCACAGTTTAAAGCTTACCAGGAGATCGCGGCTGGTTTGATTTCCCTCACAGGGTACTGGGGAGGTAGACAGGGGACGTCACTAGAATGAATTTGGGGTGTAAGGGGTGTCGAATAACATCTTAAAACTTGAGACACCCAAGTCAACCTCACCTGCACGTGGTGCACCCTGCTGATCAACGAACGAGGTAATGGCGAGAGCGGGGTGGTAGGGTTTTACAGCCCGACTGGGTCGCAACCACCATGCATATGGCGAAAAAGCCCGTCATAGTGACTCGCTTCTGCGCGTCGCATTTCGGGATCAGCCTGTGCATATCCAGTATAGGGTGACTTTCGTCATTATGGCCGGCATGACAGCGGCGACCGGCGATGGATAATCTGTCTCTCGGTGATTGCCGATGTTTTTGAATTGTACTATGCTTAACATCAGGCACAGTGCAGTCACTTTGTCGTGCTTCTATAAAAAAAAAGAATAAACTTGATTCTATAAACTGGTATGCCACCCACAGGTATGTGTGTCGCGGCTTCACAGAATGCCAGTAACCGGCATGCCGGATTACCAGCACTTCATACGCCATTTATGGCAAGTGTATTGTGGCCTTAAAAGTGAGAGTGAGGCAGATGGTAGTAGGGAGATCTGCAAATCAAAACAGGAAAAACAAAACAAAACAAAAAAAAAATAGGATTGACAGACTGAGGTTTAGTTATTCGTTTGTCAATTTATTTCATAGTCGTACTGTAAAAGTTTGGTCTCATTCGCTAATACATCCGAGTGAAGCAGTAGTCTCATATAATACTGGCAATTGCCTGTTACTTGATTTTTTTTTTCAATCGACTACGGTATTTACCCAGCAAGGTCTTAACAGCTTCACCGGACTACTAAGGCGAGCGCATAAGGCACTCAGCCAATTTTATTTAACAACTAGCTCAAGGGTGCACGGCACACCTCGGCTTGGGCTGTTGCCTGATACGTGCAATTCGCGACCTATCTTTTTTTTTTACGTGGAGAAATCCCTAATAGATACACCACCCGCCTGGGGGAGAGGGTGAGTTATGTCCGACTCGCACGGACTAAAACCCCACGGTGTACGTCTTCCGCTATGGTTGTTGCGGTACGAGATCTCTATAGACTTCATCGTGCCGGCCCAGCCGTTGGCCCAGCAGCAAAAGCGCCGCCGCCGGACCCCGTCAGACAGGCTGGTACTGATCGTTCGATGCCGTTATTTCATTGGGAGGATCGGTAAAAATATTTCGCGGACGTCCTTTGTAGCGCGCAGCGTTGGGCACGGTTTCGTATTTTGCAGCGGATACCACTAACGGACTGGGGTTACTTGATTTATGTTGATTATATGAAGTATAAGAATAGACATAGCTACTTATATTAATGTGTTGGAACTGCCTGGTTTATGGTTAAGATAACCAATTTAGTACATATATGGCATATCTTTTATTCAATAAATTAATCACAATAACTCTTCAACAATTTTTATAGGCAATCTGTCAATCACAAATGAAACAATAAGAGAAATTGACACGTTTCCAGAAAATAAAGAAATATTTATCCTGTGTACTTACGCAAGCGCTTATCTCCGTGTATTATTCTCAATTACTCATACTTTTCGTTTTTTTTTCCTTATAATATATATACCTTCTACAATAAATATAAAACTAATAAATAATCCCAATATTGGTTATATTGTTTCTTAAGTACGAGCTAAATGTTTTCTATTTTCAAGCTATTTTAACCGATTTCAAAAAAGATTTTTAATTCGGTTGTATTTTTTTTTGAATATTTGATATCTCACAATTTCGTCATATATAATTGCCTTTTTGTTGATAACATAATATTTTTAAGGGGATCGCATATTAATTTTCTTTTTTTCAATACTATACCGGTTTTATCAGACCACAATCTCATCTGATGGTAAATGACGATGTGATCGAAGATGGTAAACACGCCAAATTTAGAGAGGTACTGGCACTCAAGTTTTTGTAGATGTTAGAGCCACGCTGAAGCTATTACTGGTTTCAGCATAAATGGGTCGACTTATCCCCCACCCGACTCACAGAAATACCCACGGGAACTAAAAGTGCATGCATTGTTGCATTTCCTTCAGTCAGTGAGAGCGACGGAGGATCACTTCCGCTCCCCTCCACTCCCCCCTCTAAACACAGGGACTCAGTTGCGAGGATTAGAACCTATGTTCTTCGACGCTGTGATAAAAAAGATGTAATATGACCCTTTTTATAACGAGTATTTAAAATTAAGTAAATCAGTTAATTCTAAGACATAATAGTGGACTCTGAAGAAAATGGATAAAAGGAAAAAGGGGGAAATAAATACATATTCGTATTATATTATAATGTAATCATAATATACATGTTATGATAAAAAACATATTTTAGATCATACGTACACACATTTAAGTTAATTTCTATAGAACAATAATTGAAGTACACAAATAACAAAATTTAATTATTTAGGAAGAAACACAACAAAACTTCGACATTTAAAAAACACTTTTAAATATTTGTATGTCATATTTTGTATTATGACTAGCGGTCCCGGCGGACGCTGTCCTGCCTTGATAATAAAAAAAAATATCTAAAATACAACCGTAGCGCCAGCTACCGGATCCAGTTGTGAATCCAAAACCATTCTTGAATCCATCTGAACACGACAAAAAACCTGTTCAACCGTTTTGGAGAATTTCAGTCACAAACGGAGAGAACAATTATTTATATATGGTAAAGATATAATCAAAATTGGTAATATGTTAGCACTAGAAAATATTGGCTGTAAAGGCAGCTGCGGGAACACACCTATAGGTGTGAATAAATAATTAAAACAAAAATCTGATTTAGAAAATAAATGAATAATTTTGAACCGACCGGTATCCGGTGTCGTACGTCAAGCGAATTATACGAGAACAAACTGTCGAGCGGTGGCAGGAGCGCTACGAGGCCTCTGCCACAGGAGCATTGTCGCGTGTCTTTCCCGAAGGTTGGCAATATCCTCCGGGTAGTGAAGAAGACACGGCTGTCACCGGCCTATGTGCAAGTTCTTACAGGACATGGAAGCTTCGCGGTTTACCTCCACCGCTTCAAGATCAAAGACGGTCCTGCATATGTGTACGACCCGGATATCGAGAAGACGGTGATTCAACTTCTCCTCCTCCTCGTTTTGACTCGTTCAGGTGTAACCTCCAATTCCAGACAGGCATCGGACACTCGGAAGGGGTATTACATAAAATAATGGCAGATGAAGCTACTAAGGAACCGCACCTGATCATTATATTTGGCATTTATATGTGGCAGAAATAGCGAAAAAAAAAAACAAAATCGGAAGTTAAAAATAAAAAAAAAGAAACAGCTATACAATAAATAAAGTCTCGGATAATTAACGTAAGGGGGGGGGGGGGAAAGGGAAATATTGTAATAACAGCAATTTATTGTAACTACTACAAAATAACATAACCGAAAGGTAAATCACCTTTTTTATTAATATTTGATCATCATTTTTAAGACTTCTTCCATATGATGATGATGATGATATGATGATGATATTCCATATATTTTGGATATTACAATTTTCAATCCAGTTAGTACGTCACTAAACATTTAAAATACGTTTTATTGTGTAATGTTTTGATTACTACAATATTGTTATGACACTTTTCAATAACGTTTACAGAGAAAATTATTTTCCATGATGTAAACGATCCTTAATAATATTGCGACATCTAGATTGTATGTGCTATACTTTGCAATACAGTAAATTCTCTTTATTCGTGGGTAAAAATATTGTAATCCGTTTTGGTAATCGCGGTTAAAATTGTTTTTTTTTTTTAATCATAAGAGACAAACGAATAGGTGACTCGTCTGATGTTAATTGATCTCCACCGTCCATAAACACCAGCAACACCAGACGAGACGCGAGTGCGTTGCCAGCCTGTGTTGGTGAGAAAGAGGAGGGGGAAGGGAGAGAGGAAAGGTGGACTTCCGGCGCTCTCACTGACCGAACGAAACGCTACAATGTAAGCATTGTTACTTCACGTCGGTTTTCTGTGGGTCGATGGTAGTACCCCGGGCGAGCCGACCCATTCATACTAAAACTAGTTATAGCTTCAGCATCAACACTGCCTGGCAATACAATTGAGACTCCCCTGGTGTTGCAAGTGTTTATGGACGGCGGTAATCACTTGACATCAGGTGACTAACCTATTCGTTTGCTTCCTTATGATATAAAAAAAAGATCGAGTCGAAGGACCAAATACCGCATTCTGTGGAACGCACATCGTATTGTTTTTTTTATAGAAGCATGGTCAAGTGATGATACCGTTAGATCTAAAAAGAACGGCGATCAATACGAGAAGGAGTTTATAGTAGTCGCCGCAGCCAACCTGATCAACGTAAATATCTCTTCACGTTACGCGTATTTGACCCGATGTTATATGAAGTGAGGTATAATATCAATAAATTTACCAATAGATATGTCAAAGATATACCACGAAATATTTAATTTGTATACAAAAGGCATTTATTAAAAACAACCCGCAGAATGTATGTATAATTGTGAAAAAGAGTGGCAGGAGTCTCGTATAATCTATCACCGCATGATATTCGCTTCCTGCATTCGTATCAATAATATATCTATTGAACAAGCGTATTCCATGAGCTCTGATTATAGTGAAATATGAATCAATAGTACCGCAGTAACGATAAGTACGTTCTCGGTCATCTAATCTTGGTTGCTCCGCATAGTAACAGTTGGTCATATTTCTTCATTTGCCGTGAAGCGAGTTCAACATCCACGTCGGTCAAAAAATATGCTTCGAAGTTGGTAAGAGGTCGAAGCATGGAATAAAGTCGCTCCGCGTATTTTCTTTAAAAATAGTGTAACAAAGGTTAAAAGGTTATCTGAGAATTAGACGTGTGCTCGATTTATTTTCCAGATAGCAATGTCTATATGCTTTTGACCTCTACCTCTTAGGGGATGAACTTTCAAAAATCCATTTTCCTCTGCTGATCTAAATATTATATTTTTTTAATACCTTATAGGTTTTAGCGGTTGACCACAATTTTATCTGAAGTTATATGACAATGAGGTCTTATATGGTGAGTACGCTAAGCCTAGAGGCGCTCGCAAGTGTAGCTGCTGGAATACACCAAACAAGTGCTTGGCGACAGATTTCCAACTTAGAGTGGTAGATAGCCAAACAGACTTAGAAAAAGTCTTACTAACATGCTAGGGCCATAACTTTATCACTATGTTTTCTTTCACCGAAAGCTGACTCAGTTACAAGTATTCAATGCTACGTCAATCGACCGTGTGAGAACATCCTTTCAACTAAGCCATCTACGCTTTACACGGAATTCTTGTGAAAGACCTCATGCTATTAGAGCCTAATGTTTTAGCTGTGTATTGTCTATGAGTTAGCGACGTTAGTGTATTATTAAAATAGATAAATAATCGTTGATAACATTTTTTATGACTTTACACACAGACATTTTTTTCATATGAAAATGCGCCTATACTAACAAAAGTCTCTGACTCTCAAAATGCCGTCGATTTTTTCGATATATTTTCAACTTGCTAGACCATAAACTAGACTAGCGTGCCTTATTACTAAACTCAACTCAAGTAGTCACGTTGATTTAGTAATCAACCCCTTAGCTATCAGTTGCAATACGATACGGACAGATACCGACCTTGTCTCAGTATTTTTGTCTTCTAATAAAGTTGCGAGAGACCGCAAAGCAAGTTTCCTTGCGCAGGCCGCTGTGGGTGGCCGGGCACGAAGTAGTTCCCTGCCACCTGCTGCGAGAGCGCAACATACCACCAGTAGCCGAGCTGACGCACATCGTACCAGTGCACTCTTATGCCTGTATGTCCATACTCATTATAGTCCTTGTATACTGCGTGAGAGATTTACCTAAGAACTATATGAAAAACAAGTACTTCTTGAATGATAGTAAAGAAATTCCAAATTTATTTCCTCTCATAGTTACTCCAGTGATTTCCAGCGACTTCAAGCACCATGTCAAGCGGCTTTTTATATTTAAATACTATATTATAGGGTGGATCAATATGTGAATGATAATGACGTCAGAAAATAACGCCCCTCTCAATGCATCCAACAAAAACGAATGTAATTTTTAATACCTACAACTGTGTATGTTCGTAAAAATTGTTTATGTGTTGTGTATGATGAAACGATAAACCAGTTTGAGTTTCTTGTAGGTTCTTCTCGATGACTGGGTTGTTTTTCCGAACCAGTGGTAGTTTTGACGTTTCTCAGGCCCTATATTGAATAAAGTATTTTAGATTTTAACTCGAAAGTTGGCAACGTTTCACATCATTATTGGTAGCTTGGTGTCATGCAGGGATTCACGCTTTTCAATATATTACTATCATATAATTACTATAATAAACAAGGCGTGACTTAGACAATAAACACGAACACCTCAAAAGTAAACCACCTTCAAAAATAAACTATAACTATGTTAATGGTACATGTCCTTTTTGTACTCGTAAATTTACAGCTAAAATTGGGTACTTCAGCCATCTATGAGCTAAACACCCCAGCTCCCCGAGTTTGGTCGTTGTAGTCGAAATCGGCTAGGAAGTTTTTTGATTTTTTTTTTTTTATAATCCGTACAAATTACGAGACGACTTGAGATAGAAAACTAGTTTCCTATAAGAAAGGCCAATTCCTTAATTATGGGCAGAAGCGGAAAGCAAACATAACACTGTTTGCAAAGAAATTTCGTAAGCAAATGTGAGTTATTCATTCAATTTATATGGTTTTACTTTTGGAAATAAAATATATTGTTAAGATAATAGTCAACGCAGACGAATTCACGAGTACAAGCTTGTGAAAGATAAGGAAAAGTGATTAGAAAAATCCAAATAGCTTTTAGGTATTATATAACTGTAGATATATAAAATGACTAACCCAACTCCGTGAACGCACAAGGCGGTGACAGCGTGCGTCAGTTCAACGCCACAGACTACATCGTCAAGCGCAATGTTCGCGGCTCGACGCACCGGCCGGCTGTAACTACCTGTTTTCGTTAGCAAGATTGTCATTGCTTCGTAAAAATCCTGGAAAGACACTTGTTTCATTCCTTCTCTTCTCTCAGCTTTGAAATTAGTAATATAAAGTATCTAATTTACTGTTTAATATAAACTTAAAGATATTTCCTTCAACAAATTGTTATAATTTTTTTTTTTTCGAAGTGACTACGCTATTGCCCCAGCAAGGTCTTAACAGCTTCACCGGACTACTGAGGCGAGTGCTTAAGGCACTCAGCCGATTTTATTTTGGCAACCAGCTCAAGGGTGCACGGCACACCTCGGCTTGGCTGTTGCCTGTTGCATGCAAAATCGCGACCTATCTTAGATAACCTAGCTAACTATTCATATATGTATGAGTTGTTGAAACGTATATGTGTACTAAGCATACACGCCTCAACAACTCCTCCATATATTTATTATCGGAAAATTGAGTTTTTCAGTTCGATAAGGAAAAAAAAGTAAACCCTTCCACATTCATGTGTAAGCGTGTAGGCGTGCACGTGTGTGGGGGTGATCGTGTAGTGTTGTAGTTATAAAACTAAATACCTTTGGCTTCATAAATTGTGATTTCTAGTGGCAGTTTCCATGATCTTGTACGTTTTGGGGCGATTCAAGTATTATGTATGAACCAAATAGGAACGCTTATTTTGATAACACATGGAATATGGGCGGTCTGAATGTGGATTACATCAGCCATATTTACTTTCCGGATTTTTTATTACTTTAAATAAACTTTGAAATGATGTTGTTTGCTTAATTTCGCCGTCAAGAGGAAAGGGCATGTCAAAATCGACTAAAATTCTGTTTAATACTTGAATGACCCGACCCTTCTTTAATTGTTGGAGGTATTTTTTTTTTATTGTAGCACAGCAAAGTGACTGCACGGTGCCTGATGGTGAGCACAATACAATCCAAAAACAATGGCGACCACCGAGAGACACGCCATCCCCCGGCAGACGCCGTTGTCATGCCGGCCTGAGTAAATGTCTCTTCACGTTACGCTTAAAGGACCCTATGTTATAGGAAGGAGGGAACACACTAGCCGGGAGATTGTTCCATAGCTTCACGGTACGGCAAAGATAAGAAGTTGCGAACTTTTTAGTTCGTGCCCAGATAGGATTAACCGTAAAACTATGGCTCCGAAGCCCAGCGCGAGTGGTTCGGTTATGAAAAGGAGAGGAAGGGATTAAATTAAATAACTCTGCAGAACATTCGCCATGATACAGACGGTAGAACACGCTCAGTGAGGCAATATTAAATTAATCCTAAGTTTAAGGTCGGCCAAATGTGGCGATCAATTTGAACAGAGTAATTTTAATTCTTTGCTGTGTGTGACGATAAGCTATAGAATGATGTGAAGGTTCAACAAAGAGGAAATTTAGTTATGCTAGGCGAATCATTTATTTCATCTGTCAATTGGAAGGCTACGTTAAATTATGATATATCGTCAGTTCTCAATTTAACGCACTGCCCCTGACCGTATAATCCACTAGCTTCTGCCCGCGATTTCGTACGCGTGGAATAGTTACTTTGGGTCAACTAACACGTAGCTGGCAGCGGAAAAGGAAAAATACCCTGATTTGAAACATTCTTTATTGCTGCTCTGCTCCTATTGGTCTTAGCGTAATGATATATATAGCCTTCTCGATAAACGAGCTATGTAACACTTAAAGAATTTCGAAATAAATCATTATTGGATCAGTAGTTCTTGAGAATACCACCTACAACCTCACAAACTTTACCTCTTTTTAATCTTAGTATAAATTAAGAAATTACAAGAGCTTTCAAAAACCTAGATTATATGGGAAAAAATCCATGTAATTTGCTCATGATGATTTAGGTAAAGTACAGTCCTTGTCAATCTTTTTGTCCGCTCTGAATATAGTAGGAAGCTCGGAATTGCAAATAATGTGGTCAAGAGAGTCTAGTTGAGCTTTTGACGAGATCTTAATCTGGTAAGTGGTGGTTTTTATATTTTATTAATAATCTTGTTTTATTTGAATCTATATTTTGTAATATCGGTAGTGTTTTACGCAATATAGTTCGTTTATTGTGCATAAGTGAAGTGGATGGGATAGAATATCATGGTGCGTAAATTCTGAAATGTCACAAAATCTCCCTGGCAAAATTCTAACAATGGAGGCTAGCATCTTGTTAGAACATTGATATCGTCGCAAAACACTTGTAATATTATTACCTATTTGATAGTGGCAGTAATAATCTAGGGGATTAGTTGCCAAAAATAAAATAAAAAGTGTGTAATACGAAACAAAAGTAAAAATATTATCATAGAAATATTTATATTGGTATTTATTCATATTTAAGTCGTTTTAATATTGCACCTATATTATATTATGTATTTATATCTAAATTTGTTCTGTGCATATATACACAGAGCGGTCAGTAAGTTTGGCGTGAACTGTAATTTACCACAAGGAACGTACCGGCTTTTTCGTGTAATTCGTATTCTTCAACACTGCAGCTAGCGTGTGACAGGCCAACCTCGCGATCTGAGTTCTGGGTGATTCTACATGTACGGTTATCTATCAAAAATACATTATTTGTTATAAATATATAGGCTAAAAGTTTAGACAGTAGCAATATTTATGAAGGATATTTTGCATTCGATTCTCGTTCGAAATCAATTGTTGCTTAACATTTGAAGATACAATAATTATACGCAATCCTCTATGGGTCACGTTAAAGAACCGTGTTAATAACCTTCAGGTGATTTCGCTTTCACCTGAGAGTGAACGTGAGAACGCAGGAAAAAAACAAAAGGGTTTATGTTCGTTATAAGTCGATCGAAAGTTACCAACTTTGTGTTATTCCTTGTAGTTTTCAGTTCCTTTCATTGCACCTATAGTAGATTTATTACGATTGTGTTATTACTTTTGAAAGTCTTAGAATAAGCGTTAACGTAGGTTCTCTTTGTTGTTTATTAGTATTTGTTTTGATATTATTATTTTGTATGTTAAATGTGACCATGAACTATTATCTCTTAGAATACTGTAAGCGACTAACCTAACACCTTTTATAATTTTAATGATCCACGAAAACAGTTATTCAACTATTACGTAAACAATTTCTTTGTAATTTCTGACCGTTTCCTCCCCCTGCTCAGCAAAAGTAAGAAATGATCTTACCCTACCTCCCATGCTTACGTAAATATTCATATATATTTTTTAATTGGTGTTCTAGTTCGATAAACGAGTACTGCTGACCTAATCACCAATCAGATCCCCCAGCCTCTTTGTCATTAGAAATAAGCAAATCAAGCCCCTATCAGTTCTTACATAATAATCGAATGGCCCCTAATTCTGATCACGACACTTTAATTTTATCAAATTTACACCTCGCATGTTGATATTTCATAAATTATATTGTATGATGCATTTTGTATATTGGAAAACAGCTTATATTAGGATTTCAGGCATATAGGAAATTTAAAGGAATGAATTTTTATAAGTCAGTTATTTATTTTTTTATTGAAGCACGACAAAGTGACTGCACTATGCCTGATGGTAAGCATAGTACAATCCAAGAAAAGTGGCGACCACCGAGAGACAGATTATCCATCGTCGGTCGCCGCTGTCATGCCGGCCATAATGACGAAAGTCACTCGGTACTGGATATACACAGGCTGATCTCGAAACGCGACGCGCAAAAGCGAGTCACTATGACGGGATTTTTCGCTATGTACATGGTGGTTGCGAACCAGTCGGGCTGTATAACCCTAGTACCCCGCTATCGCCATTGCCTCGTTCGTTGATCAGCAGGGTGCACCACGTGCAGGTGAGGTTGGCTTGGGTGTCTCAAGTCTTAAGATGTTACTCGACACCCCTTACACCCCAGTTATGGATAAAACTACAAATCCATATCTATATAAATAAAATGATACAGGTCTGTAGTTGCACATCACGCAAAAACTACACGATAGATTACATTTTTAATAGATTTAATTTTTAGACACTGATTCCTTATCTAAAAAATATCACGATATCTGCAATTCCTTTCAATTTACATTTTAAAAGTACTACGCGTTCAACGATGTGTGAAATTGGGAAGATGGTGATGTGCGCATGCGCAGTAGAGGGGAATTAACGGATAACTTTGTTTACAACGAGTTTTCGTAAGCAAAATATATTTCAGCTCTAATTTTTTTTTGTACTTTTTCCCTTTGCCCATATATTCTCAAGATAATAGACAACGCAGACGTAACCATGGGTATCCTTGAGACAAATATTTTTACGAGAGAAAACTCCCTAGGGTCAGCTACTATATAATATAGCTTTTAATATTTTAGTACAAACTTTTCTTATTAGATCTGCAATCCGTTGTTCGGTAATCACACCCCAGAACCTCTCCAGCAGTTTCGGAACGTTTTCCAGTGTATCCGAAATTTCATACCTGTAAAAATTGACATATCTAATGGAAACGAATTCTTTTTCCAACATTGTACAACTCTTCTAAAATTTGGATAATATATATGATGTCTCTAATTGGATTAGATTTGATAATCATTACACCCATTGCCACGCGTTAGCGATTTAGTATAAATGTCAAAGTTAGTTCTGCGGACTTTCGTTGGCACTTCAAATCGGCACAAAAAGATTATATTTACAAGGAACAAACGACCTAGTATAATTTCCCCCTCTTTGTTTGGATATTTGCAGGATGTAATCTCCGGCATTACTCATACAATTCTCATTCATTCAATTTACATTTAAGACGTACATCAGTCTTGTCGCATAAGAATAGGAGATTTAAATTATATAAAAACAACACGATTCATATTTATTAAACTATTAGAGAGACAAATTTTTCGAAGTAATCAATTGGCAAATATCGTTTTTAATTTCAATTTTACCGTTTTACTCGAAAAGCAACACTTTGAGTCAAACTGAGTAAACGATCGTGACAAATACACACATTAAAGCAAATAAGATTCTTCTTACTTCAACTAAAGTAAGTAGCATACATACCCGGTTTTAACTCCTATATAATAGGAACAAACCAAAAAGAAGACATAGCCTATCTATTTGACAGCTTTACGCCAGTAAGCTAATGCATCGCTCGCAATAAAATTTAACACAATGGTAGACTGAGATTTGTAGAACAACATAGGGTACGTTTTATTCTCACAATATGTTTTCTTTCTCCAATATGTCGTCTCAGTACTCACACCTTTTACATGCATATCACTCATAACGCAATCCATCCCCACCTTTTTCGGTCTTCCTGCACTCCTATATCCATTTACCATTATACTCAAAACTTGTCCGAGTTACATGGTCTTCGTCTCTCCTCTTGACATGCCCATATTATGCCAACCTATTACTCCTCAACTTCTCTGTCACTGGTGCTATTTTTATACTTCCTTTGATATATTTATTCTTCATCTTATCCATTCTAGTTACACCATACATCCACCTTACCATTCGTATCTCTGTCATATGTAGTTTTCTTTCATCCGTCTTTTTCGTCGCCCAGCACTCAGATGCACGTAATATTAATGGTCTTATAATATTTTTGTACACCTTCCCCCTGAGGTAAGTCGGAATGTAGGAATATTATGATTCATAATAACCAAGCCGAAGAATGCAATTGTCGCAAGAGTTCAACGCAAAGCGTTTCGCATCCTCGTTCAGCTAAATCGCATATTCTCGACTCGTTTGGAGATGTAGAACACGGTGATTCACTTCTGCTATCCAGTGAAGATCTGGTGTGAGATAAATACCATATGTAGACTAAATTATTTAAGATTTAATTCATCATTCATCGTAACCAGACTGTAAGGGATATTGTAGGGTCATAGGCCTCTTCCTGAGTAAAAGTGTGGGCATAATCACCACGCCACCCATTATTTGCTGGAAACAGTATTTCATTATAATATGCATAGATAGCTTAATGAAAAGTTCATATTGGCACCTCGGACAAACTATGGAAAATCCGTGTTGCAGTCAACTTGTTATATGAATTATATCTACATTCAATATAACATTTGAAGAAATAGTTATACAAGCACTACATGTTCAACGATGCGTGAAGTGAGGCAAACGCTTCGACAAACACGCCCAGGAAAGGGAAAGTAACGAATAACATTGTCTACAAATAATTTTTTCACGCAAAGTATATTCTTGCAATATTTTTCCTCTGTACGTAAAATAAATTGTTGAGATAATAAACAACACAGACGGAGTTGCGGGTATCAGCTAGTTTGTCAACAAAAATCTACGAAGGGAGTACCTGTTTCGTGATTTGCCAGTCATCTTCAATTCATTGATTTTGTTTTTTATGTTGATAATATCGGGATTAGTTTCCGTAATCTTTCTGTTTATGTTACCAAATCTATTGATACCGGTGTTAAATTTTTGGCTTTTCACGTAACCCTCAGCGTGAATTGGCGGTAAACGGAAACTGTAGTTTGTATCGGGATATGAATCTGCATGAACATTAAATATTATTTTTTACACGACTTATATTTACAATGTAGGTAATATTTGTGAATATTAATATGTAATAATGGAATGCCTGAGATGATAATAAAACTATTAATGCGTAGTTGACAAGCTTTTTCCTTATTTTTCGGAATTATGTACAGGACGGATTCTGCAGAAAAAAAAAACTTTATCGCTCGGGCCATTCCAGTTTCTTGTCCTTATTAAATCAATTCCCCATTAACCTTGGTCACATTTAATAAATAATATTATTAAAAAATAAAAGCATTGTGTGGTTTTATAAAACCATTATACAATGAGAGATTCATTCATTTTCGGATCGTGGGCTTGAAAGTTTCGGAAAGTTATTCGATTTAGGGTATTAAAATCGGGTTTCTAATCTTGATAGTTGGAAAATGGGAATGATAGTGAAAAATGAATAGTCGACTACGTATTAGAGTACGAAATATATAATAAATACATTCAATCAGACGATAGACGCATTTAAGAAACTGAGCACAATTTTTATTAAAGTCATTGAATAATTTCGAGTTGAGCTATTTGCGCTGCCATATTGGTCTTGGCTGCTCTGCTGAGTCCCATTTGTACCCCTAATCCGCGAACGCGCTGGCTGTCAAGCGAAATACGATATATGTACGCTACAAATTTAGGGGATAGAAAAAAAGTTTTGTTTGATTAAAACAAGGTATTTACAATTTGTATACAGAATTGCATAACTTTACACAATAGGAATCATAATTATTGATTGCCTTTAACTTTCTTACCACTTCTCCCACTAATGCGAGTACTCTCTCCTGCTGCCAATTCATTAGCACTAATCTCCCATCTATCCAAAATTTTCTCTCTGTTACCTTCAATCACTGAAGGCAATCTACCCGACTTCGTATAAGGCCTTGTAGCTGAGGGGGTCACAGAAAATAGTAAGCTCAAATGAGGACTATTCGGACACGATAGATTTCTTATTGAAGGTAATTCGTGGAATTGTTGCTTTGTAATAGTTTCTTTGGGCAGCAGTTTTATTTTCATTCCTTCGTTATTCGTGAATAACACATCTTTATCGTCTATTGGGATTGCCGTAAGATTAGGAGAACTTACTATCAATGCTGATTCTTCAGTCAGTGTAGTCAAGGGGCTCAGTTTACGTTGTTCTGCTTCACATGGATTTCCTACCGTATGTATATCCATATTTTCAGATAATTTAATGTATAGTTCTTTGATATCATTATCAACAGATTTTGGTACTTCACTATCGTCACTCAAACTTTCTGAATTTTGTTTATGTCTAGGGTTTTCCATCAACGAATCTTCTTCAATATCTGTATCTGTAGTTTCAAACTCACTGGTATTTTCATATTGATATTCATTCTGTTCTTCACTTAAATCTATTTCTTTTGGATCAAAATTTAAAATGTTTATTAATTTTTCTCTAGAATCGTAACTTGCATTATCGCCATCACCTTCGTTCTGAGTTGCAAAAATAGAGTATTCTGAGGATCCATCTTCGAGAGTATTATTAAAGGGTTGGTTTAAGGTTTTGGAAAAATTATCATCAGTTTCACCACATATATAATTTCTACCATCATCTTTATTTTGATAATTTAAGTTTATTCTATATTCCGTTGTTCTGTTTTCTGTTACAGATATTAGAGATGTTTGTGTCTGTAATGTTTCTGTATTCATTTTACCTGCAAGATCTACTGCAGCTAGTTCAATTATGGTTTTACTGGTTTGTGTACATATTTCTTGGGCAAAAATAGAGCATTTGGTAGATGCGGCCTTACTAATTTTCTTTGTGTTCTCATATTGTGTTTCGATGTCACGAATTGGTTTAACCAGTATCATTGATTTCTTCTCTTCTTTATCTCTAAAAGTAACTGTACTTTTAATATTTTGTATTGAAAAATTTTTCTCACTGTCTTCGCTAGTATCAAGATCGATAACGTAAGTGTTTTTGTCGGAAGAGTTGTTTTTTTCTGAACTACAGTCAGTGAAGTCGACTGAATAAACGTTCGAGCTGGCCACACTTTTTTGAGGGTCAGTATGCCTAACATCGCCATTGTCATCATCCTGTAAAATTACAAGTACACAGGGAAAACGTAGATTAATGTCATTACTTCATAAAATACAGATGAAATCTTTGTAAGTTGAACTTTAAGGGAGATATCAAGAAATTCGAGTTATAGAGATTTCATTCTTACTAATTTTAAATTAACATTGTAGGCAAATTCTTTAGGTTGGTAACTTATTATATTTCGAGTTACAGACGTAATGTGTTTGAAATGGTCAAGTAGCTGTAAATTGAAATATTGTTATGTACAATATACACAGATCTAATTTATCTTTTCTAGTTGCAGAAGGAAAATATGTACGGGAATGGCTTGTAGAGACTTACTGATTATATCGATTAATAGGGAGGTGGTTCTCTACTGTAGTTGTGTTCTCTGCAATCTAAAATTACTGTTATCCAGTTTTGACAACTACGCTTATCTACATCTTCAACTATGATATGTGTAATCATCATTATGGTATACATAAGTATCTGATAATAGGTATTTACTAGAAAATAATGTATACTTTATGAATTTTAAGTTGAATGAATTTTTTATGAATTTTAAGAATTATAAATATTTAATTTGAAAAATTACATATTTAACCAATTTTACACAACTGTTTTAAAAATTTGGCAAACTATTTATGCTAATAAACACACATGTAATTTAAATTGTAAATGTAAATAAATGTATGTATTAAATTGTAAATTATATTAATTTTTAAAACATTAAATTATGGATATAAGCAATATTATCAAATTCCCTTGAGCCTTTCCATTTACTTATTCTACAAATTTCAGACTTACCATTTCAATGAATTCTCAATTTGGAAACAAAATATAATCTGAAATAATAATATTAAATAGCAGTGTGGTCACAGGAAAACGTAAACTTTATATACATATGTATAAATACTTTAGTGCAGTTTTGATGGTCCATGACAACTTCTAAATACGAAACTTTTTAATTTGTAAGTTGTTCATTTTTGCTACTTACAAAAGAGTTTTGATTTCATCTTTACAGTGACTGATTATTGCTAAATAGACTCCATCGTAAGTCGCAAGTGTATCAATAGATGGCGCTATATAGTTTATTCATATAACTCTAGGGTACTTTTTATAGTGCTACAATTTTTCTGTAGGCTTTGGTAGGCTATAAATAGTTTCTGGGAGTTTTTGGCGGGATCTTAGTCTGTCATGTAGTGGATTTTATATTTTATTCATAATCTTGTGTTATTGGACTCTATATTTTGTAAATTTGGTGGTGTTCTACGTAATATAGTTAGTTTATTATGCATAAGTGAAGTGAATGAAAAATAACACCACGGAGCATGCAATTCTGAGATGCCACAAAAACTCCATGGAAGGTTCTAACAAGGGATTCACCATCTTGTTAGAATATTGACTGACACGACGCTTATTATTGAAATGATTGCACAATGCTTGTAATATTATTGACTACGTGATAATCGCAGTAACAATCTGAATGATTGATTGCCAAAAATAAAGTAAAAAAAAAAACGAATAATCTAGACGCTTAAAAGATTAATTAATCGGGGTTGAATTTAGAATTATAATTAGTGTTTATTAGTTTTTACATTCTCGGGAATGAAAATAAAACAAAATGTACGTTAAAATATGACAAACTCTTTAATACACGTGCTATAAGATGACCACGTGTTTCTACATACAGTAGTTAAAGTAGAGCACAGTCATAGAATACAATGTATAGATACACCATAACAACAATAAATACCCATTTACGTTACAAATCACCATTATTTTTTGTTCAAAGATAATCTGATAACGGTTTTATAAGTAAACTAGCTTCTGCTCACGACTTTGTCCGCGTAGAATGGTTACTTTGGGCTAACGCTAACACGCAGCGGAAGCTCTCAAAAAGAAAAAAAAAGGTTTTGAAACATTAATTGGTGCTCCGCTCATATTGATCTTAGTGTGATAATATAGTCCTTTCTCCTCGATAAACGAGCTATCTAACACCGAAAGATATTGTCAAATCAGACCGGTAGTTCTTGAGATTAGCGAGTTCAACCATACAAACAAACAAACTCTTCAGCTTTATATATTAGTATATATAGCTGAACGGCTGATTATATATGATATAGAAATTTTATCAGATCTAGCCTACATATAATTCCAATTTTATATGGAAGCTAAGCGGTAACCATAAGATATAAGCGCTATAAAAACAATAACTTCATTAAACCAAAAATAGTTAATAATAATTGAACAGTTAATATTTAATAAATGACTAAGAATAATAATAATATATATATATATATATATATATATATATATATATATATATATAT
>JACEII010000055.1:2621807-2653956 GCA_014332785.1 Antheraea mylitta | reverse complement strand
ATATATATATATATATATATATATATATATATATATATATATATATGCTCACAGATACGATTTTTACGTATACAAAATATTACATGTAAGTAAAAAAAAGGTGCGGACCAAGAGTTTGCAGAATAGAAAAGACTAAAAAAAAACCATAAGATATAAGCGAGGTAACATAAGATTGTCATTAGAGTTAAAGACAAAGTAGCAAATGTCAAAATTACATTAAAATATTAAACGCAATCCCTTCTAATGCTTATGTAAGTAGTGGCATAATTTTAATAATATTGTTAGGCAATCACTATCACTTACCAAACTGATAGGGCAAATCAGGACACTTCGACAGGTCTGCAAGTTCAATTCCATAAACTGTATACGATTTTTTGTAAGTAGCAGAAACCACATATGTATAAGTAGTTGTTAATGAGATAGTAAGTGGTTGAGGGGTCAGAAGGGTCCTTTTTTTCTCGAACTGACTATGCTATTGACCTAGGAGGGTCTTAACAGCTTCACCGAACTAAGAAGGGTATCCAAATAGCCGGCAATACGCTATTATACAACTTGAACTGGTCAATTTGTGAAACTCATGCTCATTTTTTTCTCAAAGCATATCTTAACAAAAATAAGAAATCTATAGATACTAATATTATAAAGAAGTAAAGTTTGTGACGTCGTGAGTTTGTGACATTGTAGGAGGTAATCTCGCGAACTACTGGTCCAATTTGAAAAATCCTTTCAATAATATATAGCTCATTTATCGAGAATGGTTATATATCATCATGCTAAGCCCAATAGGAGCGGAGCACCAAAGAAGAATGTTTAAAAATCGGGGATTTTTTTCCTCTTGAGAGTTTCCGCTGCATGATAGACTTAGCCCAAAGTATTTATTCCACGCGAACGAAGTCGCTGGCAGAGGCTAGTAAAATATAAAACAGGGATACAACAACAGCTGTAAAGTGCGGTTTGATGATGTATAGCTTACATTTTTTTTTATCAGATTACCTTTGAATTTTCAATATACAATACACGATTATAAACAGGCACTAATAAATACACTATACAAATATTACATTGTTAATTTAAAATAAAACTAGAGATTATGAAATACAAAATAAAACTTTATCGAAAAATATTACGTAGAAATCGAAAGTTTTTGAATAGAATGTCTCACATCTGTCCATTTCAACACTTATTTATTTATTCTATCACGCATCTTCTTCTATTCTATTTTTTGATAACCAGTCTCCTAGTAGACTATTACTGCCATTATCAAGTGAGTAACAATATTATAAGTTTCTTGATATAATTTCAATGAACTAACAAGATGGTGGCCGTCTTGTTAGAACTTTTCTGGGAATTTTTGTGGCAAGTCAGAATCCACGCTCTGTGGTATTATTTCCGATCCACTTCACTTGTTTACGATAACTAAACTATATTTCGTAAAGCAACACCAACATTACACAATATAGAGCCAAATAACGTAAGATTATGGATAAAATATAAAGACCACTACATGGCATTCCAAGATACCGCAAAAATTCAATCTCGCTCTTTGTAACTATTCGTAAATCACCGAAATTATGCATGAATGTGGGTTAAATGATGTTTATTTATGCATTTGTAAAGCTTTGTCTTTAGTCCTTCGAAAATGTTATTATTTATATATTTGCTATGATCTTTTTGTGAAATATGTGGTCGACAGGATTAAAGGCAGCAATGTTAAAAATAAAGTAAAAAAATGACATACGTACTTATGTCAAATTCACACAGATGGTAGCAAAATATTAACCACGATTATCCACAGAATTAATTAAAATTTATCCAATTGTCAAATAATATGTCGGTGACTTGAATTATATTAAACGCTGAGTATTATTTTAGGTAATTACCTACCTTCGAATTTAATAAGTTCAAAAATGTTGTACTTCTCAACTGAAATATTCAAAATAATTATTATGTAGTACTGAAGTTACATAAAAAAAACAAGAAAAGTTGATATTTACGTAATTTTTTTCGATAAAAGTGTATTACATTGATTGTAATAAAGATTGATATAATATTCTCCATTCAATTTTAACCTTATTGTCAGTTACATAAGGTAGATAGTAGCGTATTAATAACTACTAAGATTATTCAAACGAGTACATATAAATTCATAATTCAGAGAAATAACAGTCATAATAAAGTTAAAACTACTTTGTGCCTGTGAAGTAAATTTAGATCATTTTGTACATCTCGTTTCCTCTTAGGAACTATAGAGCGAAAATTAGATAAATTTAACATTCTGCTTGCATTCCTTCGAGTTCTGTATCTCTTTATATAAACTATAACCTCTGCCCGCGACTTTGTCCGCGAGGAATAGTTACTTTTGGATAACGCTAACACGCAGCAGAAGCTCTCAAGAGGAAAAACATCCCGATTTTGAAACATTTTTCATCTGTGCTCCGCTCCTATTCATCTTAGCGTGAATGAGCTATATAACATTGAAAGATTATTCAAATCGGACCAGTAGATCCTGAGATTACTTCCTAAAACGTCACAAACTCACATACTTTACCTCTTTATAATATTAAGTATAAGTATGTATATTATAATATTAAGTATAAAATATAAAATAATGAGTTTTACCACGAATGCTATATATTTTTATACTGTAGGTGGTAGAGCCCCGCTGAAGTTATTTTTGGTTTCAGAATGAATGGGTCGGCTCCTCCGGGGTAGTACCACCCCTCTCACAGATAACCGACGTGAAATAACAGTGCTTGCATTGTTGTGTTTCGTTCGGTCAGTGAGAGAGCCGGAGGCCCACGTCCCTTTCTCTGTCCTTCTTTCCCTTTCCTACCCCTCCCTCTTCTCTCATATCTGTATATGGTAACGCACTTGCGACGTCCCTGATGTCGCTAGTGTCTATGGACGGTGGTGATCACTTAACATCACGTGACCCACCAGTTCGTTTGCCTCTTTTGATATAAAAAAAAAAAAACTTTTACAGTGGTGCGTGTTCAAACAGACAGACAGACAGTTCTAAAATTGACTAAAATGTATTTATTACATTTTTACTAGACAACCGCAACTTTTATTTTATATCTAAAGGTAAAAAACACGTTATACTTCTATTTTTATTATATGTATATATACAATGCAGGACTGTTGCAGAAGCCGGTTGGGTTTAGACTGAAGTCAAAATGAACATTCATTGAAATTATTCGCTGTGACAGGCCATAGAATTGCCAAGATAACTGAGATATTTAATTGAATAACAATTAATATGGTATTGATCAAAATAATGTCACAGATAACACATTGTTTATTAATAACTCAAAAGATAAAAATGGTTAATGTGGGGTTATCTTTAGGAGATAAATATATACTATCGCGAACTTTTGTGTAGCCATCTTTAAGAAATACAATTCCTTAGTACATTATTTTAATATTACTTCAAAAGTTTAGTCCGTGTTACCAATATAATAGCCTGGAAACTCCCACTTACTTCATTACAGAATACACACACACAATGTACACATATGTATTCTTCCGAAAAAAAATCTTATATACACAAATACACTATATATACAAGTTTCCCCTCCATATTGATTATATTGGGAGATAATTGTATACAGAACATTTCTTATGTGAACTGTGTTGTTTACATCTGTACTAACTCTCATATATTACTTCACAACGGCACAGAGTAAGTTCAACTTCTATAATCAGATAAATATAAACAGTACACCATATAAGAATATACATTCTTAACAATCACACATATATTCCATTGTATAATAATTTATATTTTAATTAAATCTTATATCAAATCCTTTAAAGGTAAATAAATATTATGATATACCTTACAGTTAATTTGATATAAACGAATTCAATATTTTTTTTAAATTATAATTGTCCAAAGTTTGTGACAAAAATGATAATTCTATGAAGTTCTAGTATACGAGAACCTATCTTAATATCGACAAACAAATACACGACATATATTAGATAAATAGATATATGACACACAAATATTTACACAATTTAAAGAATATTACAACTTAGTCGTACAAACTAGACAATATTAAAAGTTAAAAATACAAGAAAAAATATTATGTGCGAATAAAAACACATTGCAAAGGAATTATTTTAGGAGAATTATTGTTACCAATTGAAATTGAATTTATATAAAATATTCTGTGTAGGTAATGTAAAACTCCCAAAACCCTTCTAACTACCATGATTCGGGTGAAAATTGTATACACAAAAAAACAGCCAGCTCAACATATGGGAAGGTAATTTGGCTGTGTAATTATTACTAATACACAACATGTTCAATATTAAATAACAAATACAATATTGACAGTGGTAAGACCGAGTGACTAACGTGCAGACTTCCTAACGACAGGTTAGTCAATTACCCATTATATATTTTCTCACAATTAAATCTAAAATAAATACTATAACTATAAGAAGTGAATAATTTTATAGAATATAATATTCCAACTTCGTACCTACGAATATATTTTTTTAAATAATAAACATTATATATTATTTTCTCAAATTTAGTCACACTTTTGTATAACATAAACACCTAATATTTCTTGACTTTAACATGTTTTACGGCATCTGATATAATTTCGACTAACTATGAGAGTATAGTTTAGTATATCTATTGTACTGTATAAAGTTAGCTATAAAACGCCGCCTGACAGCTAAAACTACGTTGAAATTATGAATACGTAAGGTTGATTTTACTTGCAGTTTATTTTCAGATATACGAAGTCTTGGAATTAAAACGATGATTTGTGTCTATGATATGTCAGTTCTGTATAGAACATATTTAACTGGTCCAAAAATGTTAAGTTTTATCCTACATTGAATGATCGTTATTTGATATTTTCATTTCATTTATAATTCATTATTTTAGATACTTTTATATCCGTAGAGACAGCGTAGAGTAATGGATTTCTTTAGGAACATACCTCTCAGATCTGACTGTGGATTTATTTTGACTTTGATCTCGAAGATTCGGTCTAAGATAGCTTATCAAATAAATGTTAACTCGCACTTATAAGAATTATTTTTACACCCCACTCCTACCCAATAGCTATTCTAAAAAGAAATAGGTACAAATTAATCTATTTTTTTCATCGCATGAAACGTTTAATAATGTACTAGCACATTATACAGGAAACTGTGCACCTGTTATAGTAACAATTGTAACAATCATTGTAGTCTATGGACCACAACTGAAAAACCTAACAATATGTCATATATTTCCAACTTGTGGGAGATGAAACACTTTAATTTATCCACATAAATTCGTTTGTAAAACACATAATAAATCTATGATCATTAAATTATTTTACAGTAAGTATTTGTTCTGTAAAATTTAAAGTCTGTTTTTAAAGATGGGTTAGAAACAGCGTCATCACAATACAATAAGATCTTTAAATAAACGAATATACTTTATTAAATTAGCTCTTTGTTTCCTTCATCACCATATGAAATACTTGAAACTTAATGAAATCTGTGCCAAAAAATAATAATCATTCCTACCGGAGAATCACGAAATAACACTGGCAACGTTATTATCACACAAATGTGTAAGTCTTGTATAAACTATCCCTCCTTTATTCATTGATATTTTTGATGACAATTAGGTATTAAATACAAATATTAATCTCGGTAATATTGCTTGGAACCACTCGAGAGTACCTTTTCTTCTCCCTCCCCCCCATTTATACTCTTTGTAATTAGATTTACATCGATTATGATCATATTAATTAAATTTTGATATAGACCAATAAACATGCATTACATACGTATTTAGATATGTACACATTCATATTCTATAACCTGATACCGTTTATTTAACTTTAATATTCAATCGTTTGAAAATCGAAATAAAAGATATCTAAATGAACATCATTCTTATGCATTTCTAATGTAAATATAGCAGAATTTATTATTTTTGATTCATTAAGAAGTTGCAGTAAGAGGCGTCTCAAAAATACTTAAACTAAAAATAAATCTATACTTTTGGGTTTGATATATATTGCTCGCTTTAATATTTTTAATTTCACATTATTTTTTTAAAGAGTTAAGAATGGATAAAATCGATTACACTTGTAATAAATTACTGACTTTCCAAACTCAATTATTATTTTTATCATTTACGTTTTTGACGTTATACTTCTTTAAGTGGTATGAGTCATCGTTACATGTCACAATGTCTTTTCTGCTTGAAATGTAATTGGCGAACGCCCTTGTAACACGTCATTAGTTTAGTTTTAGTTTATAACGGAAGTTGCATGCACCTATGTAATACGTCATGAATTTAGTTTTAGTTTATAACGGAAGTTGCACGCACCTATGTACCACGTCATGAATTTAGTTTTAGTTTATAACAGAAGTTGCACGCACCGATGTAACACGTCATGAATTTAGTTTTAATTTATAACGGAAGTTGCAAGTACCGATGTAACACGTCATGAATTTGATTTTAGCGCGAAATGGAGGTTGCGCACGTCGATGTAACACGTCTTGAATTTGATTTTAGCACGAAATGGAGGTTGCGCACGTCGATGTAACACGTCTTGAATTTGATTTTAGCTCGAAACGGAGGTTGCGCGCGTCGATGTAACACGTCATGGATTTAACGTTAGCTTAAAACGGAAGATGTACGGTTCAACGTAACACATTATGAATCTACTTACAGCTCAAAACAGAATTTGAACACAACGATGTAACACGTCATGAATTTAGTTTTAGCTGAAAATGAAAATTTACGCGCACCAATGATTACAAAAGCACACGAAGTTAATTGCTGATAAACAGCTTCTTTTAAAATATCATATAAACGATGTGTTTTATTTATATCGTTTGTGCATATTATTTATTGATACTTGTATTTATAGTATCTAATTTCGTCACTCGAATTTTTGACTCAGTTCGGAACGGTTAAAAGGTTTAGAAATATTACTTTTTGTATTTACATCAAAGAAGTATAACATCTCACATAATCACACATGGTTATTTTTTTGTATAGGTACTGTAAAATCATTAATGACATTATAAAACAATTTTGATCGTCAAGAATCTGTTTAGAAATAACATCAAGGTTATAGTTCAAAGGACTTATCCTTATCGAATGTTTATTACACATTCATTTGTTTCACACGTTTATGGTTTTCACTCAGTCGTTGGGTGGGTATTCACTTACTTTTATTGTTTTAGTGGATAAGTGAGTCACGCACTAGTGAATAAGGAATGCGAACTCACGTGGGGTGAGTTCTGGTGTGTGTTGGTGTGTGGAAACCGCCTATTCCGGTGTGAGATAGAGCCGGCGGCGGATACGCGATAATCAGCGCGGCGACCGCGGCGCCCACTCGGCCTCACCGAGCCGCGAGAGGTGCTCAGCGTGCTGACGGACTATCTCACACACTATTGACGCTTCTATATCGACACCTACACATGTCAAACAATGAAAACAGTGAAACTCCATAGTTTCTCAATAAATATTAAAGCCTAAATCATTGGTAACAAACCCAGCGACCGAGGTCGCAAATGCGCCCACGATTGATCTATAATTCACGCGCTGCAAGATTTCCAAAATACAGTGAAACCGGGATAAGTTCTCTAGGTGGTAAAGCTACACTGAAGCTATTACTAGTTTCAGTATGAATGCGTCGGCTGGGGTAGTGTCACCGGACTCACAGAAACACCGACATGAAGTAACCGTACTTGCATTGCATTGTTGCTCGTTCGGTCAGTGAGAGCGCCAGAGAGAATACTAAATAAAATCTCGATCCTCAGTCATTTTATATTAGCAATGAAGGCTCTCTTGCAGTTCGGTTTTTGGTAAAGAATAACATCGTTGTGAAGCCATAGCAGAGTTTTTCTAAGCCTACCTGACTAGATACCAACCAACCTTAAGTTGAAAATGTTCCGGCAGCTACATATGAGAGCAAATTCATAATGCACCCATTTGACAGAAAAATGCTCTACATCATGCTTGAATTCATTATTATGCAAACTTTGTAACGTGCCTTGAGACATTATCGTAGAACCTAACATTATAACCTAAAAATTTAGTCCAGTGAAACTGTTAAGACCTTGCTGGGTTAATAGCGTAATCAGTTCGAAAAAAAAAACCTAAAAAACTAAAGAGATAAACCATGGAATGTCTGATTTGCGTTTCGGGCATATTTTATGGTGGCCTTTTACTAAATCCAGTTAATCTAAGTCATTGAGAACATATAGTAGATTATCAAAAATGTATTGAGATTGTAATAACTCTGCTCGACTTACGACAATGAAATGCTGAAACTTGTTTGTAAATGGTATACAAAGTCACAGATGCTATAATAAATTCCGGTGTATTGGTACGAGCAGAAAACGATGTCTACGTGTCATTAATAAAACAGAATGTATGTATTTACTACAATATACTGGTAAATAATAAATTTTACACAAGTGAGTAAAGGACCACATCCTTGGAAACCTACTTAATTCATTATACTACAAAATAGTAAATTTTACATGAGCAAAAGAGCACTTCCTTGGTATCAACTTACCCGCATGCACCTCCTCTCTGGTCAATAGAATCTCTTCTGTCGCTTCATGCGTGACGAGAATCACCCGGTGGTGTCGTGACTGAAGTAAATTTCCTACCACCATCTAAAATATAGTTTTCAGGGTCCAACTTCTATAGCTACTATAAAGACATCGATAGATATAGAAGATAGATTCTATCTATCCGAATCCCGAATCTTTTTTTTATATTTATTTTTGCCGACCTTACGTTATGCTACCATTGTTAAGTAAATAATAATATTACAAGTCAAATTTCAGTGTTGGAACACGATGGTGGTCCTCTTATTAGAGTTCTAAATCGAGTTTTTGTGGCACCTCAGAATCCACGCTCCGTGGTGTTATTGTCCATCCACTTCATTCGTGCACAAATTTCCGATAATAAATATATGGAGGAGTTCTTGAGGCGTATATGCTTGGTACACATATACTTTTTTAGCTACGTTAACGTTAGCTAAGATAGGTCGCGATTTCGCATGCAACAGGCAACGGCTAAGCCGAGGTGTGCCGTGCACCCTTGAGTTAGTTGCCCAAATAAAATCGGCTGAGTGCCTTAAGCGCTTGCCTTAGTAGTTCGGTGAAGCTGTTAAGACCTTGCTAGGTCAATAACGTAATCAGTTCGAGGAAAAAAAAAACTTGTGCACAATAACCGAACCATATTATGTAGAAAACCGCTAATAATACAAAGTATATAGAACCAAATAACACAAGATTATGAATAAAACATAAGATACAGTATACATAACATGACATACCAAGATTTCACCATAAACTCGTAGTGTAACGTCGTAATGTCTTTAGGATAGATAGACTGCACTTGTCTAGGGTTGTCCTAACACATTCTCCATAAA
The DNA here is from genome assembly GCA_014332785.1 of Antheraea mylitta. Taxonomy (NCBI): domain Eukaryota; kingdom Metazoa; phylum Arthropoda; class Insecta; order Lepidoptera; family Saturniidae; genus Antheraea; species Antheraea mylitta. The sequence continues at coordinate 2,644,531 of JACEII010000055.1, read as the reverse complement.
ACTTACTTTATGATTATACTTGTCCAGCGCAGCCCTTGATTTTGGTACTAAAAGACTCTCATCAGTTTCCAGCTTGAAGGAGACCACGTACGCCGCTGGTACCCATACATTTACTAGCGGAGCCAGCATCTTGGGTACCAGCTGCAACTGGATAATCGGTGCACCGCTTGCAGATTGCATTTTATGCGTAGGCTTAGGAATAATAAGTCCTAAGTTAGTGATGTCCTTAAATTAGTAAGTTCTCGAGATATCGAGAGATTACGTGTAGGTATAGAGCGTTCCGATACTGCGTCGATTAATAACAACGAATAAATTGTTTCTCCACTCTGTTCAGAAGCCCATTATTCATTGTTTGAGATGACGTCACGAACAAGAGCTACAGCTCGGCAATAAGACGTGTCTCGAAGGATCATTAGTACGGCTTAAATTTGGATGACCACACGTCGCTTCGGTTGATATAAGTTCCAATGTCTGCGATTACCCGGAGCTTTCGATGAAAAAAAAAACATCATGATAAAACAATATAATGGTGGTAGGGCTCCTTCAAAGTCCTCCTAGCTACCTCCTTGATCTTCAAGTTGCAAATCTGCTGTCAAACACCTATATGAGTGTTTCCGTAATCGCATTTGAGAGTCAGTCTCCTACTGGATCTAGTATGTATATCATCTTAGATTACATTGTCATTTAACATCACGTGAGAGTGTGGTCATATACATATATGAAAAACAAAACTAAAATGAACTGTTATTGGTATTTTGGGAGATGTGAAACATCGTAATTGGTTGTCATTGAAAGACATTTAAATCAATAATACAATTAAGTTAAAGTAAGTATTGAAATTAGTTGATCTGTATCGGATATAGTTATTGTTGAAGTTACAAATCAATTTACGTTAAACTAGTTGGTTTTACAACCGGACCACACGGAAAAACTGTATGGTCCCCCCCATTCTCCTTAGAACTAAGAAACATAAATTTTAAAACAGATTTCATAATGGCATAAAAATATCAAACATTCACAACTAATAATGTTCTAATCAGCGGATAGATGGCGTTTAAAACAAACATAAGTATTATTTCATTATGTAAGTATACTACCAGATATTCAATATCAGAAACCGTCCGAAGAGTATAGTGGTATGGCTAGTTCAATATAGCGATATTCCAGCAAAATTGAAATGATTCCATCATGACGTACTCACCACCCTGTCTTTAGGTATGTAGAAGTCTGAAACGGCCGCGGCGAGGTACAGCACAGCTCGAGGTCCCAGGTTCGCGAGGCACTCGCAGGCCGCGCGCAACAACCAGAAGTACTCGGATACAGTTGTGAAGGAGACGTGGAGGATGGCACCAGCGGAATGAGCCGCCTTGTATCTCAGTAATATCGGTGCTAGTACATCGACGCTATCCGGTTTTACTGTACACATATATATTGAAGCAATTAGTAAAAGTAGTTAGTGAACACAGAGCAAGATACTGTAATTTATTTTTTGGCTATGAACCAACATATATTACTAGTTTTTGTCTATAATTCTCGTCTTTGCGGAATTGTAAGATTTCTTTATGGTAATGGTAGAGTGTCTTTGTGAAATTGTAAGGTTCTTTGCGGCGTGATAGGATGTCTTTACTATATTGAGATGCTAAGAACTTTTACATGGTAACGAATCTGTCACAGTGGCTCTCTTTTGTGTTATCACGTTTCTAGATCAGCCAGTATTTATACAGTTGATGAGACGGTTGCAGGCCTGCATGATAGTAAAGTGTGATAATGAATTAGAAGGTTACTGGTAGACTCAGATGCTATTAGAATATGTTTAAAATAAGCTACAATGCTGTAATTTTTTGTACTACGATAGAAAATAAACGATAATAACTACCACTGCCACCTATTGGGTTTAAACACAGCTGTGGATCATTGTCCTTTTCAGAGAGAGAATGACTTCAATTCCTGAAGTTCTTTAAAAATTATAAGACTGCCACAATATTCGATTAATCTCTATATTAGGGTGTAACTGATAGAAATGTATAATAGTAAATTTTTTTGACGATTTTGGATATTTTTCAAAATAACTTGCGAACTCTTACATAACTTTTCTGCTGCGCTTAGGAGTGGCCTCTTTAAGCAAAATAAACTAACATACATTATAAACTTCAGAGACTTGAAAAAAAAATTTGTCACTTTAATCTACAGGTAAATAAATGAAAGTTAATTATACCAGTAATTGTTGTGTTAGGACCTCGCTCCTGTATATCAAGCATGTCTAAAAGCTTTTGACCACTGAAATGTCTAGTGAAAGGCTCTAGAGATTTTTGGCGATGCATGAATATCACCGCATATCCTTGTTCCAGGAAGTACTCCGCAGATGCTGAACCTCGAGTTCCAGCACTGAAGTTGTCCACAAAGCGGACTGTATTATGTTCCAATGGAACTGTAGTGCCCCCGGACTGAAAATTAAGTACATCTCTATTGATATATGACCATCATATCTGCTCAAAAGCTTATAACATGAAACATTTATTAATTATATTATACGCATATGCAAATTGTTAGTAATCTTTTGGTCTTTCAACAGGTATGAACTTTGATTTATTTAGTACTAGCTGACCCGTGCAACTTCGTTTGCACCAAATTGGTTATCACGCGAAAAAATTGTTTCTTTTTTTTATCGTAGCACGGCAAAATGCCTGCACTATGCCTGATGGTAAGCACAGTACAATCCAAAAACAATAGCGACCACCGAGTGACACACTATCCATCGCTGGTCGCCACTATCATGCCGGCCTACAAAAAGCTGGATATGCACAGGCTGATCTCGAAACGCGACGCGCAGAAGCGAATCACTATTACCGATTTTTTCGTCATGTACATGGTGGTTGTGACCCAGTCAGGCTGTAAAGCCCTACCACCCCGCAAATAAAACTGATACCCGATTGCAGCCACAACTACCGTTTCCAATTGTTAATCCAAACTATCCACGGATTCACTTAAACATATACCCAGATTACATGTATTTATTTTTTAAATAAACCTAGTACCCATTCGTAGCGTCATCTACCAGGATCAATTAAAATAAAAACTAACCTACATAAAACTGAATAAACATCTCTACCACTTACTTTATCATAACTATCTTCGACTTGTATTAAAACCTTTTTATACTCCATTGTATTAAAGAAAAATATATGAACACCATATCGAAGCGTCAAACATCCCGCCGAAAACGTCAAATGTCACTTGCTTGAAACTATTGTCTAAGAGTTATAAACTGTTTCAAAAACGTATTTGAAATATATTTCCAATATATTTTTATAAATAATCTCTGTACCACTCACAACATAGTACCTATCACCTTCAAACCAAGCCAGTTTTATACATCAGGTTCAATCCCTCGGTAAGGATCCCTTGAGTGCGTTGCTTGCGCGATACGGTGACACACAAATATACATCACTGCTACAACACTACACGATCACCCCCACACACGTGAAACACATGAAACACTGAATGATGATGAATGAAACACATGAAAGTGGAAGGGTTTACTTTTTTCCTTATCGAACTAAAAAACTCTCAATTTTCCGATAATAAATATATGCAGGAGTTGTTGAGGCGTGTATGCTTGGTATACATATACGTTTCAACAACTCATACATATATGAATAGTTAGCTAGATTAGTTAAGATAGGTCGCGATTTTGCATGCAACAGGCAACAGCCAAGCCGAGGTGTGCCGTGTACCCTTGAACTGGTTGCCTAAATAAAATCGGCTGAGTGCCTTAAGCGCTCGTCTTAGTAGTCCGGTAACTTATATACGTATATAAGTTATTGAAACATGCATGTGTACCAAGCATGCGTGCCTCAACAACTTCTATATGTATTTTGTGTAGGAAAAAATCCTCTAAACTATGTAGGATAGGATAACGAAAAATAAGGGTAGAACTCTTGTGTCACTGTATCACGTGAGCAGCGTACTCAAGGGCTCCACGCCCAGGGAACAGATCTAGGCTTGAGCCGTTGCCGAGAAGGGCCTAATTTGGTGTACGGGAGCGAAATTTAGTCCCAGACCACGGCGGCGTGATCTGCGGTTATGCGGGCGTGGGTGAGAACACGCTCTGTTTGAAGAGACAGGCTGGTACTGATCGTTCGCTGACGTGATTGAATCAGGAGGGTCGGTAAAAATGTGTCGCGGTCGTCTTCTATACTGCGCAGCGTTGGGTACAGGTTCATCGTTCGCGGCGGATACCACTAACGGGCTGGGATGATTCGCGGCTTTTTCGAAATAACTACCTGTAAGTGATTTTATATACGCTCAGACAGAAAGCATCTCCAGGTCCTGTGGAGATCCTTATTCCGGACGTACCATGGGGCACCGGTGATTTTACGTAGGGCTCAGTTCTGGAGAACCTGCAACTTTTGAATACGATTTTGCGCATGTGCAAAGACCGAACAACTGTACGTCATAATCGGACGGATGCAAGTTTTGTATAAAGTGAGTTTGTCTGGGGGATATTTTACTCTTATGACAAAGCAAATGATAGAAACGACCTAAGACCATACGGCTTTGTTTCGCACTCTTTCTGTGTGTGAATCGAAATTTAAGTGTTTATCTAAAGTAACACCAGATATTTCACCTCGCCGGCCCAAGGTATTTCGGCTTTGTATAGCCTGATGGTCGACGACGCATATATTTGAGATGGCGTCAATCCCAAGTCATACGTTTACGTTTATCGTTGTATATGGTGGTCAATAATGTTTAATAAAATGAAATTGGTTCTTTGCTATGAAAAAAAATAATTGATTTGAAATTTATTATTGGAACGAAGTTCCTTATGGCAGGCTTGGAGGAGATAGAGATTTTGCTGCGCGACCGAACTGAAAAAAATGTGATAGTAAAACTGTAACGAAAAGTGCATGGAATAAAACAGTTAAATGAGACGTGCGCAGGCGCGACAGTCGTATACATAAGCGATTAGTGTATAATATCTTTTTCTTTCTCCTTTTTTGTAATTATTTCTATTTCTATGTAATTTTATGTTGTCAAACAAAAATAAAGAGACATATTTTGTTATTTTAATTGATAATTTGAATTACGATTACATAAAATTGAGTACGATTTTTTTTTTCCAAATAGTGTCGATTCTACATTAGCCGAAAGAACTTCGTTCCTACCTGGTGTCCCACGACACCACATTCTTTTTTTTATTTATAAAATATATCAGCGGGTATATATATGATTGTTTATAAAAAATGTGTCTGAATGTTTAATTGCGTTTAAAAGTTACTGAAAAAAATGTTCCTAAACTTATAATTGATTAATCATAAATCAAAATGCCTATTAAAAATACAACGTTAACCCGCTACCAAGTGTCTTAAATTCTGTCTATTGATATATTGATAATTTCTGTAGGTGGTAGAGCCACGCTGAAGCTATTACTGGTTTCAGCATGAATGGGTCGGCTCGTTCGGGCTAATACTGCCAGAATACTTACAGAAAACCGACGTCAAATAACAGTGCTTGCATTGTAATGTTTCGTTCGGTCAGTGAGAGTGCCGGAGGTTCCCTTACACTCTCCCATATACAGGTTGGAAACGCACTTACAAATCCCCTGATGTTGCTAGTGTCTATAGACGGTGGTGGTCACTAAACATCACGTGACCCACCTGTTCGTTTGCCTCTTATGATATAAAAAAAAAATATATTGATGTATTAAAGAACCAGGTATTCTAAAATTCTTGTTCTTTTAACGTTGCCGGCTCTTGTACTAAGGTGTCGCAAAAAAGTCTAGTTACGTAAACTGCAAATTTTTGTTTTTCGTTATTCTGGAGAACTCATTGCGTTTTATGGGACAAAGAGTATCCTGGATGTAGTCTTCTAATATTAGTTATCACCGTGTCAAATTTCGTTAAAATTGGTTCAGTACTTTCAGAGTAATTCGGGTTTATATTCTAGACTTTAATCCCTTATCCTGGAGAACCCTTTGCGTTTTATGAGACAAAAAGTATATTTGATGTAATCTCGTAATATTAGTTATCACTATGTCAAGTTTCATCAAGATTGGTTCAGTACTTTCAGAGTGATGCGTGTGCATAGGGACAGACAGACAGACAGACAGACAGACAGACAGACAGACAGACAGACAGACAGACAAAAATTGTAAAAAGATTATTTTTGGCTTCTATATCGATAACATAGTCTACCCTGATTAAAATTTTCAAAAAATATTTAATGTACAGATTTCGACTTGTTACAGTTTTATTATAGTATAGATAAAACTAATGTCATAGAACTTAAGAATTCTGTTAGTGAGGTACGGTGCCACACGGCAAAGGGCACAGTAAATTGTATAGAAGCTTTTTAAACATACCTAAGCTTGTTAATAGATATATTGAACAAAAAGAAAACAGAAATAAAAATAAAGTCATAAAAAAAACATTAGTGAAAAATAGCAAATTTTGCACGCTCGGCTCAGGAGGAACTTGACAATGAATCATGCTCTTTCGTGCGTGCAGCCGGCGTTCATCGATTTATAAGACTAACTACGTCAAAAAATACCATATAGAGCTGTAGGGTATAGACATTAGAATAGAAACAACATAGTTGAACAAATAACATCACGCAATCATAATCAAAATTTTATTTTATCTTGAAAAACAATATTTCATCTCATTCTCAAATATTCTGCCTAACACACAGACCAGTTACAGACAATAATGTTATCTTTTTCATACTTGCTTCTTGTTTGAAGTTTGAAAAAAAAATTAAAACTAAAATTGTTGAAAAATTTGAGATATATACTTACTGTAACAAGCACTATCTTGTTTCCATACTGCTCATGTCGCTCACAGAATTCTTTTAACAGTGAGCGATTATCTTCAAAATCTGGAGGGGGCAGATGGACAGCGAAGAACTCCTCCCAACTACTACTGGCCATGGTGGAGAATGTGGAAGTTCTACTTCTGTAAGTCATAAAAAATGGATGCACAGAGATGAGTCAATTCCAGACATCACTATCCTTCACATACTGATCCACTCTATAATAGCCTTTTGAGACCAAAATCCGCTTGACATGGCGCTCAAAATCACAATCTGGCAAATTGGTAATATCCTTTGGATTTTGTTATAGAACCGTACACTATTTCCCAAAAACTATTACTCGTTTTACGAAGTCTAAAACATGGGATAACCAGTTTGTCATGGTTCCTAGTATTTAGACTATGCCGGCCTTTTACAAAATCCAGTTTATCAAGGTTCTTTCGGACATACATTAAATTATCTAGAATGTATGGGGAAGGCAGAGTTAAAATACCGAATTCCTTGAACTTAGTCTTTAAGGATTCACGAGGTCCCATATTGTAAATTGCTCTAACTGCTCGTTTTTGTAATAAAAATATGTTGTCTACCTCAGCTGCTGTCCCCCACAACAGAATGCCATAAGACATTAAGCTATGGAAGTAGGCGTAGTAGACTAACCTAGCAGTGGTAATATCAGTTAGCTGGCGAATTTTACGTACTGCAAATGCAGCAGAACTTAATTTGCTTGCTAATTGTTTAATTTGAGGACCCCATTGTAATTTTAAATCCAGTGTGATACCCAAGAATACAGTATTATTAAATAACTCTACAAAACTTCCCTCAATCCTGATGTTGCTATCAACTCGTGGAACATTAGGCAAAACAAATCTTATACATTTTGTTTTGCCTGTATTTAGCACTAAGTTATTTAATGTAAACCAATGAGAAATTTCATTTAGAGTATTATTTACATGCCTAACCTCTGAATCTGTCCTTTTCACTTTAAATATAATTGAAGTATCGTCTGCAAAAAGCACCATGTCAGCACAGTTATTGACCATTAGCGGCAGATCATTTATGTAAATTAAGAACAAGAACGGCCCTAGTATAGAGCCCTGAGGGACGCCAATTCGCACAAAGGATCCTGCAGAGGTTACCCCTTGTATGCTAACTTTTTAACAACGATCTTTTAAATAAGAGACTAGAAGGTCGAAAGAAGTTCCACAAATACCATAATGTTTTAATTTTAGAATAAGTGTACTGTGTAATGGTCAACGCAATCAAAGGCCTTAGACAGAGCGCAGAACACACCAACTGCATCACGCGAATCCTCCCAGGCACTCAATATATAGCTTATGAGCGTTGCCCCAGCGTCAGTAGTAGATTTCGATTTCGTAAAACCAAACTGTCGACCATCCAGAAACTTATGCACATTGAAATAGTCCACTAATTGGTTGAGCCACTAATTGGTTGACTAATTGGTTGAGAAGAGAGAACTAACTCCTATGGGGGACGTGTTGAAGTGTCCAACTCTAAGTACTAAGTAATAGTGGCAAGACCAGCTAAAATGTTACTGGAATTGGCGAAGTTTATGCATAGTTCAGTCTTGTAAAAATAACCTAAAAATGCCGTAAAAAACGTGGACTGTGATAGAATTTTTGTGAATTTTTAATAGTACTATTAGCTACCAGCAGTGGATTTAAATATTAAAAAAAACACAAATCTCAACATGAAACTCACATTACCAATTAAGTAACACAATAAATCATAAAAACCCAGGAAAATAAAAAAATCAATGAAAACTGGAAAGAACTCATGCAATACAACACCAATCTCGATAACAAAACAAGAATGTCTTGAATGTCTCAACTGACTCACCTTTTCTAGTAATTCACCATTGTATAATTAGCTGATAACTTCGACCAATGGTGTGTCAGGTCAATAGTATGGACAGTTCTATTACAGTCTTTGCTAACAATATATTCAAAGTATTTATTTTTATAACACTTTTTGAAATATTAGAACAATAATGAATAATTTAACCTACTGTTCTTTTTTTTCGATCTGACTATGCTATTGACCGAGCAAGATCTTAAAAGCTTCACCAAACTACAAATAATGATTACGATGTATGGTAATGATTGGACACATTTTGACCGGACAATTTTTTATACACCGAGTTGGTTCTCCTTACCTCTACACCATAAAGGAAATAAAAATATTAACAAAAACCTATTCACTATATGATTTTTTTGTTTCGACTTTCTTTATGATATTTTATGGTATGGGGCAAAAATATTGTAGTTTGAATTATATTTGTATTTCACTGAGTGATTTTCTTAGGTGTTCAGTAATTGTAGACCAAAAACATATTACATTACAACTCTTATTACAAAACTAAAAATAAGTTCTACAGTAATATATACAAAATAAGTAAGTGGTTACTAAATAATAAAATAACATGTTTAAATATAAAAACCCTAAAATGAAGTCTTAAAAATATTAACTAACAGGATTATCTGTAAGTGATACTTTAAACTTCCTAACAATTTGTAACTTGCATGTCTTCTTTGTGTTTATAAGATCAAGTACATTTATTTCATTTTTATCAATCTATATAATAAATAGAGCTATACTAATATTATAAAGAGGTAAAGTTTCAGAAGGTTGTATGGGGTAATATCTGGATCTGCTAAACCAATTTTGAAATTTATATTACCAATCGAAAGCCACATTATAAACCCCAAAGATAAAAGACTTTTTTTGTGTTAGATAGATTTGCAAAGCAAGTCGGAAAAAAAACCTTCAAATGAAAATGTTTCTTACAAACCTGCCTTAACGATGAGAGATATGATTGAGTTCTAGAGACAAGTTTTTTTTTTCGAACTGATTATGCTATTTACCTAGCAAGGTGTTAATAGCTTCACCAAACTACTAAAGCAAGCGTTTAAGGCATGCAGCCAATTTTATTTGACAACTAGCTCAAGTGTGCACAGCATATCTCGGCTTGCACTGTTGCCTGTCTCATGCAATTCGCAACCTGTCTGAGATCACCTAAGCTAAGCTACATATTGATACTTATATGAGTTATTGAAATATATATGTGTACCAAGCATAAATACTTCAACAACTCTTATATGTATAGAGATAAGTTGTACAGCTTGTTAATGCTTATTACCACCCAACAAAGTGGGCATGGGTCAGCTAGTACAATATAATGCCTATTGTAAAACACAATAACAATTATTTTAAAAAACTGTGTTTACCATAAGTAACTTGATCATAGCTTGGGGCAACATATAAGTTTTTTTTTATTCATAAAAACTGATTCCTAAGAAAAAGGTATGTCAAGTTTTTGAAATATGCTAAGCTTATGATTGAAGTAAGTCGATTTACAGATGCTAAATGTTACCAGTTTAAGTTTTAGTAACAGTTGCTTTTGCCATAGTCCATTCCATGTTACACAATTTACTCCAGAGTTAATGGAGCTTGAAGAATATCTATGTTCATACCCACATTATAATACTTCAAAAGTCTTATACAGATAGGTTACAAAGCCACAGATATAATTATTACATGTGTATCTTAGATACACAGATACAGAGAGAGATTATGACCGAAATCAATCAATATATGAATAGTTAGCTAGGTTAGCTAAGATAGGTCGCGATTTTGCATGCAACAGGCAACAGCCAAGCCGAGGGGTGCCATGCACTCTTGAGCTGGTTGCCAAAATAAAATCGGCTGAGTGCCTTAAGCACTCACCTTAGTAGTCCGGTGAAGCTGTTAAGACCTTGCTGGGTCAATAGCATAGTCATTTCGAAAAAAAAAAAAAACAAAATCAATGTTTATTAAAAACATGGGTACACCAATTGTTGTGAGATTAATTATATCAACATCATCTGTAGACACAAGAGTTTATTGAAAGGCTTTATTAGCTGACATTGACCTAAGACTGTCAATGATTTATTAGTCAGTTAGCCTTCTCAATATTGATTTTATAAATATTAACAATACAATTTATGGTGCCAGATAACATTACAGGGAAACTTTATGGGTTGTTTAATGTAGTAAGTAGTATTCCAGTGTAAGAAATTACAGACATCTCAGTTTTTAAAATTATCAATGTATTGTGGAAAAATCTAGTTTTGAGTTCTTTTCAAAAACTTAGTTGGAAGGAAACTTACTTCAAGTTTCTATCAATGTTACTTATCAAATATTTATGCTTGATAATTTGAAATATGTATATATACATACATACATACATACATACATACATATATATTATTCATAATAATTTTCTTCAGTAAATAAGAACCCAAACAATAACCATTTAGTATATATGATATTAAAGAGCAGCAGAATTATATTTTCTGGCAGTTAAAAGTACATTTATGTTACTACAATTACCATTTATAGACCGAAAATATTCATTTATTTTGGGCAGGAAAAATACTATTTAACACTCTTTCTATATCGTTTTGTACACAATGCTTCTAGTATAGATGTTTTTGTAAATAATATTTCTTGTTTATATCGTATTTTAAGTGTTAACTACTTCGTCTCTTAGTATCGCCATAAAATTAATGTCAGACATGAAAAAGCTTAGAATTAAACTAATTTAAAACTGTTTACACAAAACACTAACTAAATACTAAATTGTTCAAATATTTACAGAATAAATCTATGTAAAAATCAATGTTTAACTTGTAACAATAATAGTTGGTGTTACAATGCGTTACCTTATGCAGAGTGTGTACTTGGACGTTGCCCAGGAAGGCCAGTGCCTGGGCACGATATCAATGTTATTATTTTATAATATATATCACTGATTGAACAATCACGATGGAAGTTCACGATCTTTATCATTTAATTAATGATAATAACCAATCAATGTGATAACCAAACGCCAACGAAAAGCTGTCAATTTTGACAGTATGCTGTGCGTTTACGAATACAGCTGCTGACATATATCAGCTGTGTTCTTATTATAAAATTATATTATATATTGTAGCTGTGCTTTAACCTTTATACGTGTTTGTTATCCTGTAATTTCTTAAATGGCTGAACATCGGTTTAAAATGTAGTTGAATTAGATACTTGGGATGCCCACATATTTTTTTCATTACTCTCTCAATAAATTATAGAACACAGGCAATCTTAAGTTCCTTTTCGACAAAGAAGTTTTAGAACTAGTCATATTTTTATTCTACAGCATAATTTGAATTTTACTTTTTAAGCATCCTCCCCCAAGAGAATGTGTTGGGAGTAATACTTTATACAAATTCATTCAGTATTATTGCCAGTACTTATATATTTCTTATCTAATCGAATGTTCACAAAAAGTAAAAGGTAATTCATTTCTGAAAGTACTATTATATATATTTCTACGCAAGGCATCAGACGAAATGAGGTACATATTGCTTGTTGCAATTAATATTTGTTCTTCATAAGTTCCAACAAAGCGGAAAATATTGCATTTTCAAATTTCTACGCATATAGGAGAAGGTATATGATACATATAGTTGCGATCTTTAGTTAAGCGGATAACAAAAAAAGTCTTGCTATTTAAAAATTTGGTACATGTGTTTTTTTTTCGTTCTGATTACGCTAATTACCTAGTAAGGTCTTAACAGCTTTACCGGACCACCGGTACATGTGCTAACTTTCCTGTTGTTCGATTAAACTGTAATAGAGTTTATCAATCTATACTAATATTATAAAGCTGAAGAGTTTGTTTGTTTGGTTGAACGCGATAATCTCAAGAACTACAGATCTGGTTTGAAAGTTTCTTTTAGTGTTAGATAGCTCATTTATCGAGAATGGCTATAGGCTATATATTATAACGTTAAAACCAATAGGAGCTCAGCACTAATGAAGAATGTCTTAAAATCGGGCTATTTTGGAAGCTTCCGCTGCGTGTTAATATCAGTACTATATTCGTTGCTATGGTAACGCGATAACATTCTCTCGCAAATATTTTCATGATTTATTTTGTGTTCCTATTCAAAAAGTCTATTCTACGTTACTTTTGTTTCCAATTTTTAATTATACGTGGTACGTTTGTATAGCAAACATTTCTTAAGTTTATTTTGTATTGCTATTCAAAAAGTTTAGTAGTAATAAGTAACGTCCAATAAGATAGTCAATGGAATTAATCCATACTGCCAATTCTGAAGTTGTCAATATAGGTTTACCCGATTAGGCCTCCCATGGCAGCCGCTCAAGCCTAGGTTCGATCCCTCGGTAGGGAGCCCTTGAGTGCGTTGCTTGCGCGATACGGTGACTCACAAATATACATCACTGCTAGAACACTACACGATCACCCCCACACACGTGCACGCAACACGCTTACACATGAAAGTGGAAGGGTTTACTTTTTTCCCTCATCGAACTGAAAAACTCTTAATTTTCCGATAATAAATATATGGAGGAGTTGTTGAGGCGTGTATGCTTGGTACACATATACGTTTCAACAACTCATACATATATGAATAGTTAGCTAGGTTAGCTAAGATAGGTCCCGATTTTGCATGCAACAGGCAACAGCCAAGCCGAGGTGTGCCGTGTACCCTTGAGCTGGTTGCCAAAATAAAATCGTCTGAGTGCCTTAAGCGCTCGCCTTAGTAGTCCGGTGAAGCTGTTAAGACCTTGCTGGGTCAATAGCGTAGACATTTCGAAAAAAAAAAAAAAAAACTTAGGAAATTAATTAGTATAAATGGTAAAATTTGTAATATCACGCATGTTGCTTAGACTTTTTTGATGTGTGTATTTAAAAAAAACGCGTGGAAAGCCGCGGGCAACTGCTAATCCTAGATATACAAACATACTCTTAGAAGAATGTAGTAACAATACTACAAAATACTATGAGTAGTTACAGAGTGTAATACATATACTCCATGTTCACAGATTTCATTTAAATAGGTGGGAATAAAGAAAAGTGTTTTTTTTTTTTTTGTTTTGGAAAGAGAAATGTACACGTTTTGCGGGGTGGTAGGGTTTTACAGCCTGACTGGGTCGCAACCACCATGTATTTGGCGAAAAAGCCCGTAATAGCGATTCGCTTCTGCGGGTCGCGTTTCGGGATCAGCCTGTGCATATCCAGCTTTTTGCAGGCCGGCCGGCATTATAGTGGCGACCGGCGATGGATAGTGTATCAATCGATGGGCGCTATTATCTTTGGATCGCACTGTGCTTACCATCAGGCATGGTGAAGTCATTTTGCCGTGCTACAATAAAAAAAAAACACGTAGTAGGTAGTTGGTATAGAATAACTTTTTAAAGTAACCATTCATCTTTAAAATGTTTGGTTATCTCCAGATTTTTTTTTTTTTTTCTCGAACTGACTATGCTATTGACCTAGCAAGGTCTTAACAGCTTCACCGAACTACAGTTATCTCCAGAAATTTCGTCCATGTCTTTAATAACGGGAACGGGAACTTAATAACTACTTAGGTACTTCTATTTTCATTGATTCGTTTTCTTACCATCTATTGGATCATTTTATTGAGTAACTAGCTGACCCGTGCAACTTCGTCTGCACCAAATTGGTTATCACTGGTTTCCATTGTATTTTTAAACGCGAAAAAATTGAATAAAACAGATACCCGATTGCAGCCACAACTACCGTTTCCAATTGTGAATCCAAACTATCCACGGATTCACTGAAACATATATCCAGATTACATGTAATTTTTTTTTAAATAAGCCTAGTACCCGTTCGTAGCACCATCAAACACTTCGTTGTTTGTAGTCCGGTGAAGCTGTTAAGACCTTGCTCGGTCAATAGCGTAGTCATTTCGAAGAAAAAAAAACATCTACCAGGATCAATTAAGATAAAAACTAACCTACATAAAACTAATAAACATCTCTACCACTTACTTTATCATAATTATTCTCAACTTGTATTAAAACCTTTTTATACTCCATTGTAGTTATTTACACTTCCTGCTGGCGGTCGGACTTTCTTAGGAAGCGCATCGAAAAAGCCGTTCATACTCTCGGTGAATGGTTTCGTCGATGGCGCATAGAAGTTAATCCCGATAAGAGTGCCGCAATACTCTTCGATCCCACGAAACGCGTTAATAAATTTGAGCCCATCAGGCTATACGGAATCGATATGCCTTGGGCCGAAGAGGTCAAATATCTCGGTGTCACATTAGATAAACATTTAAAGTTCAATTCACATATAGACAGAGTGCGAAACAAAGCCGCTATGGTCTTGGGTCGCCTCCATCCGTTACTTTGTCATAAGAGTAAGATGTCCCTCAGACACAAGCTCACTTTGTATAAGACGTGTATCCGTCCCGTGATGACATATAGCTGCCCTGTTTTTGCGCATATGTCCAAAGATAACTTTCATAAGCTGCAGGTTCTCCAAAATCGTGTTTTACGTAAAGTGACCGGTGCTCCGTGGTACATTCGGAGAGTCGATCTCCATAGAGACCTAGAGATTCCTTCTATCTGGGCGTACGTAAAATCACTTACGATTAGTTATTTTGAAAAAACTGCGAATCATCCCAATCCCTTAGTGGTATCCGCCGCAAACTATGAAACCGTACCTAACGCTGCGCGTTATAAAAGACGTCCGCGATGCATTTTTACCGACCCTCCTTATTTAATCACGTCAGCGAACGATCAGTACCAGCCTGTCCCTCGAAACAGAGCGTGCTCACGCCCACGCCCGCGTAACCACAGATCGCGCCGCCGTGGTTTGGGGGTTAATTTCGCTCCCGCACACCCGATTAGGCCTCCCACGGCAGCGGCTCAAGCCTAGGTTCGATCCCTCGGCAGGGAGCCCTTGAGTGCGTTGCTTGCGCGATGCGGTGACACACAAATATACATCACTGCTACAACACTACACGATCACCCCCACACACGTGCACGCCTACACGCTTACACATGAAAGTGGAAGGGTTTACTTATTTCTCTCGTCGAACTGAAAAACTCTCAATTTTCCGATAATAAATATATGGAGGAGTTGCTGAGGCGTGTATGCTTGGTACACATATACGTTTCAACAACTCATACATATATGAATAGTTAGCTAGGTTAGCTAAGATAGGTCGCGATTTTGCATGCAACAGGCAACAGCCAAGCCGAGGTGTGGCATGCACCCTTGAGCTGGTTGCCAAAATAAAATCGGCTGAGTGCCTTAAGCGCTCGCCTTAGTAGTCCGGTGAAGCTGTTAAGACCTTGCTGGGTTAATAGCGTAGACATCTCGAAAAAAAAAAAAAAAAAACTCCATTGTATTAAAGAAAAATATATGAACACCGTATCAAACATCGCGCGGAATCGTCGTCAACTGTCACTTGCTTGAAACTATTGTCTAAGAGTTATAAACTGTTTCGAAAACGTATTTTAAATATATTTCCAATATATTTTTATAAATAATCTCTGTACCACTCACAACATAGTACCTATCACCTTTTGGTAATTTATCCATGTTGATATGTTTCTATTATAGATTATTCTAAATTGTTACACTAAATATTTGGCATTAAATTTATATCGTGTATTTGTCACACTTGATATTGGCGAAAATACCTACATAGACAGAGGCCATACCGGAAAGAATCAATCAAGCCAGTTTTATATATTACATTCATCCGAACAACGGGCTACCTGGCTGCCGGCAAGAGTTGCGTTTATTTGTGTATATCGTACCCTTACAGACAAAAATATTGATTTTTAAAATTTAGGATTTCACTAACTTTGAAACATTATTAAAATGGAATTATTATTGAAAGACATTTATGGTATTGACAATAATGTGCTTGGTGCTATTTTTTGGAAATAAAAATAAAAGTAATCTTAACCCATGTTAGAATAGCAGTAATTTTATTATTATTATATTTAGATATAAATAAGTACAAATTTCATCTTTTACACAAATTCAGTTATTAACTCAATATTTAGACCGATTTATTGCTATAAAAATAATATGTGTATAGAATATAGCTATAGGTATAATTTAGTGCAGTACTACTGGCTGCACGATAAAGATAGCGATAATTGTGGTAGCGTGTGTTATCGACGCATTTTTTTTTCGAATTGTATACGCTGTTGACCTGGAAAGGTCTTTACAGCTTCATCGAACTATTGAGGCGAACGCTGAAAGCACCCAACAGACTTGGGATGTTTGGGCGACCAACTCAAGTGTGCACGGCACACCTCGGTTTGGGCTGTTGCCTGTTTTGTGCAAAAATCGCGACCTATCTGAGCTAACCTAAGCTAATCTATCTAGATATACGTATATAAGTTATTGAAACATGCATGTGTACCAAGCATGCGTGCCTCAATAACTCCTGTATGTATTTTGTATCGGAAATTTTTTTCTTAACTATATAAGATAGGATAGGACGGAGAAAAATATGGGTAGAACTCTTTGTCGTCTATTTCTCTGAAAAAGAAAAACAGCGTGTAAGCGTGTAGGCGTGCACGTGTATATAGGTGATGTGTGTGATGTTGTAGGATTGATGTAAAGTTTTGTGGCACTGTATCGCGTGAGCAGAGTATTCAAGGGCTCCCCGCTGAGGGAACGGACTTAGGTTTGATCCGTTGCCGAGCGGGGCCTAATCTGGTGTGCGGGAGTGAAATTTATCCCCAGACCATGGCGGCGTGATCTGTGGTTATGCGGGCGTGGGCGTGAACACGCTTTGTTTGAAGAGATAGGCTGGTACTGATCTTTCGCTAACGTGATTGAATCAGGAGGGTCGGTAAAATGTGACGCGGTCGTCTCCTATACTGCGCAGCGTTGGGTACGGGTTCATAGTTCGCGGCGGATACCACTAAAGGGCTGGGATGATTCGCGGCTTATTCGAAATAACTACGTGTGAGTGATTTTATATACGCCTAGACAGAAGGCATCTCCAGGTCCCCGTGGAGATCCTTATTCCGGATGTATCATGGGGCACCGGTGATTTTACGTAGGGCTCGGTTCTGGAGAACCTGCAACTTTTGAATACGATTTTGCGCATGTGCAAAGACCGAACAATTGTACGTCATAATCGGACGGATGCAAGTTTTATATAAAGTGAGTTTATGTCTGGGGGACATTTTACTCTAATGACAAAGCAAACGATAGAGACGACCCAAGACCATAACGGCTTTGTTTCGCACTCTATATGTGTGTGAATCGAAATTTAAGTGTTTATCTAAAGTGACGCCGAGATATTTCACCTCGCCGGCCCAAGGTATTTCGGTTTCGTATAGCCTGATAATCGACGCATATATTTAAGATGGCGTAAATCCCAAGTCATACATTTACGTTTATCGTTGTTTCATTGTATATGGTGAAATCTTAATATCAATAATGTTTAAAAAAATTAAATTTGTTCTTTGCTAAAAAAAATAATTGGTTTGAAATTTATTATTTTTATTTATTAAATATATCAGCGGGTATATATATGATTGTTTATAGAAAAATGTGTCTGACTGTGATAAATTCATGCTTTTAATTGTGTTTAAAAATTACTGAAAAAAAAATGTTCCTAAACCTATTCATAAATCAAAATTAATTAAATCAAAATGCGCATTAAAAATACAACGTTAACCAGCTACCAAGTGTCCTTTCGGGCTAATACCAACCTCTCACAGAAAACCGACGTGAAATAACAGTGCTTGCATCGTAGTGTTTCGTTTGGTCAGTAAGAGCGCCGGAGGCTCACCACTCTTCTCCTTTTCTCCTTAGCCTTCCCTTACCCTCCTCCAATATACAGGTTGGCAACGCATTTACGACACCCCGGTGTTGCTAGTGTCTATAGAGGGTGGTGGTCACTTAACATCACGTGACCCACCTGTTCGTTTGCCTTCTATGATACAAAAAAATATATATTGATATATTAAAAAACCAGGTATTCTAAAATTCTTGTTCTTTCAACGTTGCCGGCTCTTGTACTAAGGTGTCGCAAAAAAGTCTAGTTACGTTAACTACAAATTTTTGTTTTTCGTTATCCTGGAGAACCCCTTGCGTTTCATGGGACAAAAAGTATCCTGGATGTAGCCTTGTAATATCAGTTATTACTGTGTTAAGTTTCGTTAAAATTGGTTCAGTACTTTCAGAGTAATACGGGTTTAGATTCTAGACTTTAATCCTTTATCCTGGAGAACCCTTTGCGTTTTATGGGACAAAAAGTATATTTGATGTAATCTCGTAGTATTAGTTATCACTATGTCAAGTTTCGTCAAGATTGGTTCAGTAGTTTCAGAGTGATGCGTGATCATAGGGACAGACAGACAGACAGACAAAAATTGTAAAAAGATTATTTTTGGCTTCTATATCGATAACATAGTCTACCCTGATTAAAATTTTCAAAAAATATTTAATGTACAGAATTCCACTTGTTACAGTTTTATTATAGTATAGATTATTGCATGTGCGTAATGTACATTACTATAATTGATACTTAATAATAACTCACAACTTGAACTTCAAGATAAATCAATTAATAAAACGAAAATATGTATACTTCTTCCTACTTTCGTAGCTACCTAATCCTATTGAACAGTACCTGGGCGACCGAGCTTAGCTCGGTTCTTTAAAATATATTTTTAAATTAATATAAACTGTTACGTTTGCCTTATAAATTTTACACAAAAAAATTTCTTTTGCTGTCACTCGGATTCGAATTGGGGTTACTCGGATTTTCGAAGCAACCGATTTATATCTGAGCTATTTTTGTTTTGACAGCGCCGGCTCAATTTACTTTTAGATTCTATCTATATCTTTTCATTGCCTGAAAACTCAGTTAAAAAAGTTTTCTATGAATAAAATCTAGCTAGATCCATTTATCTTCCCAAAACTACCAACATACTAAGTTTCACGGAAATAGATGACGCCGTTTCCAAAATCTTGAATATATACAAATATAATATACAAGAATTGCTCGTTTAAAGGTATTAGATTAGTACCGCCATTAAGATCTCTTTCTGTCTTTATTTTATTCTTAGCAACCAATCTTCCCAGGTTATTGCTGCCATTGTCGAGTAGATAATAATATTACAAATGTCTTGCGATAATTTCAATGAATTAATATATGGTGGCTCTCTTGTTAAAATTTTCCAGGGAGTTTTTGTGGCACCTCAGAATTCATGCTCCGCGGTATTATTTTCATCCACTTCAATTGTGTACAATAAACAAGCTACTTTACGTTAGATACCAATAATAATATCACATGACAGAAGGTCAAATGAACCAAATTAAATAAAATAAATAAGAGTCACTACTTGGCATACTTAGATATAAAAATTGAGTTGTGTAAATCCATTGACATAAGCAAATGCATAATACACTAATTAAGACGTATATATCAAATATGGTAATTTATTGAAATGTGATTTTCTAGTTATTGTAACTTGATTCATTCATTTTTCTTTCATTGCACACTCCATTGGAATGTTTCTTTTTTTTATTTGCAGTCAGTTTCAGGGTTTAATAAAGAACAAACAATTGGTTTAAATTGTGTAAAAAATGAAAAAATTGGTATACATTAATTTTCTGCATTGTTTCTTGGTGGCTGGTTTTCTGGCCAGTCTTCTTTAGGTAGAGCTTTTACTTCTTGCTGTATAACTTGGCGGTCGTCCGGTAAGAATGATGCTACGATTGCCGAAGCTGAAACGTTTCCAATAGAATAAATGTTGGATTAATCATCATCATGTCACCCTGTAAGAGAGCTACTGCATACGTATATGCCTTTTTGCGGAGGAAGGTTTGGACATAATCACTACGCCAACCTACGACGTATTGCGATTAAAAGTTCTGAGAGATTCATATTTCTATACCATATTTTCTCATATCCAATACGAGAACATATTTCTCGGGTTCAGATTTCCCCACGATTCTTTCCTTCACCGCCATCCAATAGTGTTGCCAATTTATATTGGTAAATATCCGCGAATTCCGGAAAATTCGTTGGTACTATTGGGTAGCGATATAAATATAAAAGACTAACTTTCGTAGGCATTAATTTAGTTTTTATCTATCTCTAATAAACCATAATAATTTTCTAGACGGTTGGTATTCTGTGTCCTTTTCTGTAACGTTGAAAAAATGTGTGTAAAAGAAAATATTACTGTACGAAATATATCCATACATATAGACTATATGAAACACCGGATAACATATATGCATATTATCGCTTGCACAATACATAACTCTTTAAGTATATGAGTGAAAATCAGCGCTGGAGGTCTAACCTCCTTCTGCGCATATGCTGATTCGGGGCCCATTTGCTACACGCATATAAAAAAATCTCAATTTTTAAATACAAAACGCAGGATATTACTATGTTTGGCAGTATATCTTATATATCGGTATATCTTTCTTTGTGACTATTTTGTATGTAAAGTCTGTAATGAATAATTGTATCCATGTGTGTATAACAAACAAATGTGTTTTCTTTCTAATATTTATGATTAGTTAAAAAATTTAATTGATGTTCATATTTTTACAACATTAGGTATGGGTAGTATTTATCCATTGCAAGCAAAAACTTCAAAAGATATCAATTAGTGAAGATTAAAGAACATCAGTTTTGTCTAGTCCCTATATGAAGAGTATTCAAGATTCTTTCAATATATGAGAATAAATAATAAAAAAATAACATGTTATACTAACAGGCGAAAATACAAGAGAAGATATAGAAACCGGCATCGCAGTTGTTAGCCAGCATCAAATTAAGGATTTGGATGGAAACGAATGTTCCTATTCGTCCGCTAGTTACTGGTATCGCAATTGCCATTGCCCTGAAAAAAAAAATTAATCAATTATGTGAAGTATGATTATTATTTAATACTTTTATTTAATCTTTTTAGCTTCAATTAACAAAGACGTTTAGATTAATGTTATGATAGACGTTCTTGAGAAATTTTATAAGCTACTCTTTGTAATCCGATATTCCAAAATTTACCTAAGGTCGTCCAAAACCATAATGGTTTAAGCTACCTACAAAAAATGTAGACATTATGAGGCACGAGCCAACGGACTGTTAGCAGAAAAGTTGAAAAAATACACCAGACTTATTGTAAAACCTGAAAAACTTGAACAAACTATGTAAAATTATAATTTCTTTATAAAATGTATTATTGAATTTCATGCCAATAAACGCAAATATTAATATCATGAAATTAAAAAAAAACATTCTGAGATTTGAGTCTGGAAAAATCAGCTGATGAGTTAATGGTACATGTAAAGATATTGCTTGAGTAAATTGTGTTCTTTAAATATTGAAGACCTTTTCAAGTGAATCTGCAGTAAAGTGAAACAGGAAACTGACAAAGTGTATGAATTACCTGAGATTAGTAGGAAACAGGGTTATAATTATTGCCGTATTTAGTCCATGGACGATAATGCCCATTAACAGAATAGCGAACATCACAACGCTGCCAAATGCATTTGGGATCAAATTTACAATAACTCCGGCTAACCCACACGTCGCACTAATTACTATTACGAGATTACGTCGTCCAACTTTGTTCACTATCTGTAACATTTAATAATATTCATATATGTTATTGTAAAAATTGTAAGATGAAATAGCTATACATAAGGTGTATACTCACTAAGCTTAAAAGCGCATTGATAACAGATTGTATTGCACCAACTGCGAAAACCAGCACCAGGGAAGTTACATTCAGAGCGCACGGTGTTTCGTCGGACTGTAAATAATAGGTTTTTTTAAATATGAATCATCACAAAAATTGGGGAGCTAAATACATGATTGCCCTGTGACGTCTATACGTCCCGCGTCGGGAAGATTAGGGGCTACATGTAAAAGTATGCCGTCATGGTTATAATTTAATCAATCAACTGTCTAGTTTAGGTTAGGTTAAACTTGCGAAATAAAGACAGTTGCGGTGGAGTTAATACAAGTATTCTAAACAATAAGGCCCAGTGGCTAGTCGTCGGTCGCATTTCAAAGCATCTAGTCATAGT
>JACEII010000055.1:2581230-2621797 GCA_014332785.1 Antheraea mylitta | reverse complement strand
GCCCAGTGGCTAGTCGTCGGTCGCATTTCAAAGCATCTAGTCATAGTAGACAGTTTATAATAGCTAAATTACTTATGACTGATTGACTGACTGACCTACAGTATCACGTATTAAAAAAAATAGTAGTCATATCAATAGAAACTCTCAATTTTTTATTTATCTTTTCGTTTGATTGATACACAATAGAATATTTGTTATTCTTTAACTCACTTCAGAAAGAAGGTTTTCAACTTGGCTGTACTTCTCTTAAATATTTACTACCATAGAACTAGGTTGATTTACAAACGGATTTGAAAATTCCCACTTTATTGGAAAGGGAATATTTTCAAGAGGATCAATAGCAAACAACTCTCCAAATGCGAATAGGAAATGTATAGTAATTGAGAAATCAGTAGGTTTATGACAGTCTAAGATCAGGTAGATATTTATGTTACTATATAGTTCAAAACGTTTATTACATTTTTCTATAGTTACACGATTTTGGAGTTGATTTAATCATCCTTAAATTTTCTTTGTTCATATTTATTTTAGTAAAAAGTTAGCGACTTACATCAACTGGTGCATCGAAGCTGGCACTAATCACACCACACAGGCTTAAGTCCCTCCCTTCTCCTGTTTCTAAGAGACGGACAAATTGATTTGCAATTGTTGGCAGCCATACAGAGAACGCTCCGACCCTTTAATATATAATACATTATTATGAATACACATCTCCCGTATTAGTACAATAAAGTTTTATACGTATTTAATACTTTCTATAAAAAGTTTGTATACTTTCGTATTAAATGCACCACGATCGCCAATCGCTGCCGTGGCAAGTTCGCGTTATCCTTTTTTGCAAGTCTAACCTAACCAAACTAGCTGTACCCGCGACTTTATCCCCATGGAACTTAGTGTTAAAACAGTCTTTCGTTTACTGTTTCTTAGATATTATTTCGACATTATATAACATCCTGTTATTACATCAAAAATTATGCCGATAAAGGCACAGATTATTCGTTGCCACACCTGTGTCTTTCCAATGACTCGACATTAGCATCCGCTAAACTCCTTTGATGTGTGTAAAAACCGCCAGCCGAGTTATCGTGCTGCGTCTATCGTCACGCAGTCCAGTAGTTCGTAACGCATGACTATAATGTCTTCCCTCATCTGCATTTAGTGTGACCATAGACAAAACTTCGGGCCAATACACGCAGGTATGGGAGTACCATAAGAGATTGAATTGCATTTACTTACCCATTCTTTTCCCGCACTTATCTCGAGCCGTCATTCGAATTGCAATAACTTTTGATAGAGTTCACCGATGTTAATGAAACGAAGACTAAACATTACTCAAGGATATGCTTTATGACTTCTGAGGTTTTATTGTCAACGCAGTGCTTTAGCAGTGGTGCGTATTCAAAAAAACAGACAGACAGACATACGTTTTTTAAATGATTGAAACGTATTTTTTACTTATTCCTAGACACCTGGATTAACTTTTTTCACAAAGATCTAAAAAGTACAAACCAGTCAGATTGACATTCTTATTATATGTATAGATTTTGAATATCTCATTTATCTATACTAATATTATAAAGAGGTAAAGTTTGTGAGTTTGTAACGTTGTGATGTAGTGACGTTGTAGGGGGTAATCTCAGGAACTACTGGTCCGATTTGAATAATTCTTTCAGTGTTATATAGCTCATTTATGAAACATTCTTCATTGGTGCTCCGCTCCTATTGGTTTTAGCGTGATGATATTATAGCCTATAACCATTCTCGATAAATGATCTATATAACATTGAATTTTGATTTTTCAAATCGGACCAGTAGTTCCTGAGATTATCCTCTACAAGGTCACAAACTTTACCTCTTTATAGTATTAGTATAGATAAGCGCAGATGAAGGCACGGACGGTTGTTAGGTGTTTATAACCTTTAAAACAAATATATAGATATGCTGTAAATTACTGAGTTAAAGATTTACCGCTTACGTGTACAATAACATTGAATTTTTTTTTATACGAATTATGTTATCTAGTTTATATCTTTAGAAATGGTAGCGATAAATTATCGTATTACGTGTGTAACGTATTATATCAATAATTATTAAAATAAATACTGTACTGTCGAAATAAAAATAGTATAGTCATTATGACTGTGTATTTAAGTAAAGGTTTTTTGAAAAGAGGCACAATTTGGTCCTTTACAGTACTGGGTCCCTCTTTCTTTTCTGTGTGCTCTGGTAGAAGACTTGTTACCTGGTGACAATATAAAGAGTTTTTTACTAAATTATTGTACTAAAATTGAATCATCGAAGTAAGCATTATATAACATGTGTCACCGGCGCTCTCACTGACCGAACGAATCGCAACAATGCAAGCACTGTTACTTCACGTCGGTTTTCTATGAGAGGGTGGTGCTACCCCGGACGAGTCGAGCCTTTCAGGCTGAGACCAATTATAGCTTCAGCGTCGCTCTACCACCTACAAGTAGTAGTTAGTAGGTAGTTCCCGTCTGTCTCCTATAATTACACTGTGGCCATGATCTGGAAACATATGATTTGTATATAGTAACTAAGTGAAGTGGTAGGGCACGTGACACGACAGGCTACTGCATTGACATGGGATATAATATTGCATATAATGCTGAAGGAATGATAATACATCGCCAGTTGCCGCTGTCATGCAGCCGTGCATGACTCTTGGCAGTTAATATACTCTTTGAACCCTAAGCTTGACAAAACCAGAAGACATCTTCCTTGATTGTTGCACAGACATACCTAACAGCATCGATATTACATCTGATGTATGTTACCCACGATCTCATTCAACACAATACTTCATTCTTTTAATTAGCGATGGTTTACTTACAGGATATTCAACGGGGGAGCATAGATTATTGATTTTATGTATGATTCTCAATATTTCCAAAGTTCTTTGCTCATCGCCTTTCGTCAACACAAACTTGGGACTCTCCTGCATAAAGTATAACCAGATTGCCGTGATTATGCTGGGAACGGAGTAGACGATAACTATCGTTCTCCAGGAGTTCCAGTAGATATCAAGAGCAGGGAGGTAATAGGAGAAACTGAGCGGAATAATTGGTATGGCTAAAACTGAAATGAAACAGTATATTGTTAATAAAGTATTTAGTGATTAATTTAATCTTATAAAGTATCCTCAAAACTCTATCACGGAGGAGCATATGTAAAGAAAGGGTACAATATCTTTGTTTTAATTTATTCATCTGTGAATTTTAATTTATTTATAAAGAAGTCTTATTGTATAATATTGTGTAATCTGTAGTGTTTCTTTTGATTAGACTATTGCCCTTGCAAGGCCGTTACAGCTTCACCGGAGGCGGATCACTAAGGCGAGCGCTTAAGCCGAGCGGCACTCAGCCGATTTTAATTGGGCAACTAGCTCAAGGGTGCACGGCACACCTCGGGTTGATTAGACGCTTATAGAAAATTGCTCAGATTAATTGCTCGAGAGCTCTGGAGCGGAGCCGTATAAATGTTGGTAGCAAATGACGGTCACCCATATCTTTAATGGCTTCGCTGCGGACCTCTAGAGTGGAAAGGTTTAAATAAGTGTAAAAAAAAGAGTGATATCTATGAAAAATAAGCTTTAATGTTGTTTCTAATTATATTTCAGGTAGGATTAAGCTTAATTATAAATTTAGTTATACGCGATAGTAGAAGTAAATCATCTATAGCTGGTAATTTACCTGCCATTACGCCTTGGGATAATAAGAAGATACTTGTGACTAAAATAACGACGATGTTACGTTTAGCCGCCGGTACACTCTCACTCACTAACGACATTGACATTGAGAATAATCCTGCGGTGCTGAAAAATACGTAAACATTAGAGGTTATTTTGTAAATAGTTATTTATTCGAAGAAAGTGTATGCTATGGTACCGGTTTTTATTCGAAATATAAAGACCACATTTATTTATTCTTGGCGTGATAACGTTTTATATATCGATAAGCGCCGGCTGCACGCACGAAAAAGCACGACCCATTGTCACGTTCTGCGTGAGCCGAACGTGCAAGCGAGAGCGAGGAACAAGCAATAGAGAGGCACGATGGGGCTGAGCGTTCAGCTTGTGATGGATGCGATACTTGTATAATTTAAGTAAAAAAAATATTTGCAAATGCAAATAAATGTTAATTTATCAAGAAAATTATAATTTTCAATGAATTCCTTCTTTGTATTATGCAAAATAATGATAATTCGGTTATAATAATTGAATTGAAATCATAAAAGTATGCAATTTTTAATCAATTATTTCATATGAAGCTATCACGTAAAATCATTGTCCGTAACTCCTTAACAGACAACCAATTTTACATTTAAAGTAAACTAGTTGTTCAGTATTCGGTACTTTTAGCTTAGTAGGGTTTGTTATAGTTATGTAACTACGCAGGGAGAACGGACGAAGGAGACAGTGGTAGCGACCGTCGATACAATAGGGCAATACGTTATCATAGTATACTTCGATTTTAAAAAAAAATTATAACATTAAAAATTTTAAAAAGAAAATAAGCAAGAACAAGGCAGCATGCAGTACGTATAAAAGGTATCTTCTTTTTTTTTTTTTTTTTATATTTTGTTTTAGTCTGCAGACTCCTTGTCCGCACCTTTTTTTTTGCTTATATGTAGTTTTTTTTTAACGTAAAAATCGTATCCTTGAGCATATATATATATACATTATTATTATTAGTAGTTTATTAAATATTCACTGTTTCATTATTATTAACTTTTTTTTTTGTTTTTATAGCGCTTGCATTTCCATTCTTTATCCATAAAGAAAAGAAAAAAAGGTATCTTCATAACACTAATAATCAAAATTAGTTACAAAATACAAAACAACCGATTTATAGGCAATGGTTTATATTACCAGTTACTGGAGGGCCCAACGAACATTATCCCGCTCTGATTATATAATATAAAAAAACCATGACAGATTATATACGTAAACCTTTCTCATGAATCACTCTACCTACTGGCGAAATCCGCATGAAAATGCGTTCAGTAGTTTTTAAGTTTATAGCGAACAGACAGATAGACTGGCAGAGGTGGTGAAGGTGGTAGAGACACGTTGAAACTATTATTGGCTTAGTACCACCCGACCTACAGAAAACCAATGTGAAGTAACAATGCTTGCATTGTTGTGTATCGTTCTGTCAGTGAGAGCACCAGAGGAGCATATCCCCTCCCCTCCTCGCCCCTCCCCCATTCGCAATATTCCCTCAAATATATTTAGTGGTAATTGATATATAACCGTTATTGATATGTATACTTGCTAGCGTATAAGAAACGATTTACAACATTAGTAACCAAAGTTTACTGGTACAAAAACCGAATAACTATACTTACAAGAATGAAGCAATAAACTGTATAACCATGAGCATGATCCAATTGATAGATATACTAGCTAACATGTTGACGATAGCTCCTCCTAGAAGAGCCACAAGGAGCATGAGACGCCGACCTCTAGTATCGGCGAAGTATCCCCATATCATATTACCTAATATTGTACCTGTAAGATATATTAGAGCTGCAACATTATTATGTTTTTTTTTTTTTTTTACTTTTTTTTGGACATCAATCTTTCCGATTATTATTGCCATTGTCACGTAGTCAATAATATCACAAGCGCCGTACGATCATTTCAATATTAAGCATCGCGTGAATCAATATTCTAACAAAATGGTGGATCCCTTGCTAGAACCTTCCAGGAAGTTTTTGTGGCATTTCAGAATTTCATGCTCCGTGGTATTATTTTCCATTCACTTCACTTATGCACAATAAACTATATTATGTAAAACACCACCAAATTTACACAATATAAAGTCAAATAACACAAGATTATGAATAAACTATAAAATCCACTACATGACAGACTAAAATCCCGCCAAATTTCCTTAATATGATTTAATATATACATATAATAACGATATAAAAGTGCAGGCAGTACTTCTCTACAAGAATAATACTTTTCTGTTGGTGGTAGAGTCATGTTGAAGCTATTACTGGTTACAGCATGAATGGGTCGGCTCGTCCGGGGTAGTACCACCCGACCTACAGAAACACCGATGTGAAGTAACATTGTTGCTTCGTTCGGTTAGTGAGAGCGCCGGAGGCTCAATCCCTTTCACCCCAACATACGCTTGTAACGCACTTGCGACTCGTCTGGTGTTGCCGCTGTCTATGGACGGTGCGGATCACTTAACATTAGGTGACCAATCTGTTAATTTGCCTCCTATGATATAAAATATCAATAAATAATAAAATATGTTTTAATTATTTTTATAAATGTCTCTTTAGAACTTTTGGAAACTCTTTGGAAAAACTATAAAGCCATCGTCGCTTTTAAAGTAAAATATTACAATTTTCGGTTATAATATAAATGCTAAACTGTTTTTGTTACTTTGATCACTTTCATTTCTTAGCTACTTCAACAATCATCAAGATTTTTTTATTGCAATGAAAAACACGTTTTGTAAGTGGTAGAGCCACGCTCAAGCTGTTATTGGTTTCAGCATGACCGACCCGGCTGGTCCGGGGTAGCAACACCCTCTCACAGAAAACCGATGTGAAGTAACAGTGTTTGTATTGTTGCGTTTCGTTCGGTCAGTGAGTGCGCCGAAGACCCATCTCCCCTCCCCTTCCCTCTCCTCTCCTTTTCTCTCCATTCCCCAAACACAGGCTGGCAACGCACTTGCGACTCCTCTGGGGTTGCTAGTGTCTATGAACGGCAGTGATCGCTTAACAACTGGTGACCAGCATGTTCTTTTGCCTTCTATATTATATATATATAAAAAAAAAAAACGTTGTCCCGGGATAATTTTACAGAAAAGGATATGGGTACCCTTCATGTACAATAAATGTGTTTTTTCGACGAATATAATAGCGAAGCCACTAGCACATGCTAGTATAGATATAAATTTGGTAATTTCTATGAGTTTAAAGTTACCTTTGCAGATTTGAACATACCTACAACAGAAAAACAATACCTACAACAGAAAAATAATACCTACAACAGAAAATTGGAACATACCTACAACAGGAGCCGCCGCCAACGCTCCCTGCTGTCCACCGGTTGTGTTTAGTTCACAAGCACTGGCTGGCACCAGGATCGTACTCCCATAAGCGATGCATGCAAACGATATTATTATTACACCAGTCAAGGAAATAATTATATAACTATATAAACCAAAACCTGAAAAAGAAATTAATCAAAAGAATAATTTATTGTATGAACACACAATGCTGTGGCTACACTAGTGGGTGCAGATTCGTGTCGCGTTGACGCGCTAAAAACATCGGATGTTATTACAAAAATACGTATTAAATACTTGCTTTAAAAAAGTTTCGTACTAAATGCACCGCGCTCGCGCGAGGCAAGTTCACGTTATCCTTTTTTAGCAAATCTAACCTAACCTAACCAAAACGAAACAAAAGAGCAAGACTGCGAACATTCAGTGAGAGCGGTGCATATAAAGCGTAACCTTTTTAAAGCAAATATTCAATACGTATTTAATTTCTTTGTAATAACGTGCCAGATTGTGTTGTGTTGTGCGACCGAGACGTAGGCTGTTTAAAATTAAGTAGTAGTGAGGTTGCATTATACGTCGGTAAATTATTATCTCTACTAATATACTAATCTATATCTATCCTAGTTTATACTAATATTATATGGTTTAAAAAAAAAAAAAATTATTGTAGCACGGCAAAGTGACTGTACAATGCCTGATGGTAAGCATAGTACAAGTTGAGGAGTTTGTTTACTGAAACGCGCTAATCTCAAGAACTACTGATCCGATTTAAAATATTATTTCAGTGTTCGATAGCACATTTATCGAGGAACGCCATATATAATCACGCTATGACTGACAGGAGCAGATCAACAATCTTTTCAAATTTAAAAAAGAAAAAATTCAAAGGAAGTTTCACAATCACGGTTGGCGTACGTATTATTTAATTATATTTTCATCTTCTACATAAACGAAGTCGCGAGTTAAAGTTAGCGTTAGCCCAAAGAAATTATTTCACGCGGATGAAGTTGCGGGCAGAAGCTAATTTTTTACAATTGTACGAGTATAATAATTGTAATGCGTCCCGCTACGATGTCTGAACTACACTGAAGTGACGTAGTTGTAGTAGTCTCCCAAACGAATACTGTCGCGACAAATCAGTTTGATTCGCGCCAGTTTGCCGACAGTGTTTCGACAGTGCATCGTCTTCGCCCGTCTACGCGTTGCAACGATCTATCCGGCCCACACTCATCATGAGAGGCAATAAATACACTGAGAACGTAGTTCAAATTTTGTCGTCCGATAAGTTTTTAGTTTTTTTATGATCTTCATACTTTTCATATACAAAATTTGAAGATGTTGAAAAATAACGTGAAATATTAGGAACAATCAAAATTGGATTTAAGTCATTTAGAAATTACAAAAAAGACGACATGATTATAATAAATAAAAAAAACAAAAAAATCGCCAAATAGGTGCAGCCGTTTTGAAGCGATTCGATTATATTCATGCGGCAATTCATTTTTATTTGTGTAGATCAAACAAATAAATATAAATCGATAACAATTGACTTAAATTAGTTTCAATCCTTATCCAACTAAATAGATTAGTTGAAGGGGCAATCAATAGAGATCAAAACATTTTGTGACGTTTCGTGTCACGTGAATTTACAAATTGCATAATTATTTCCCAACTTTATGATCAATCCTATGCCCCAGACAATAATAGATTAAACATATAAAATAATATATAATTAAATAAATTTTACTAATTTTATTAACGTTGTCTCCCCCCTCGATAATAAAAAAACCTTGAAAAATTACATACCTAAACGTTCCACATGAATCGCATTATCTACTGATGAAAACTGCATGAAAATCTCTTTAGTAGTTTTTGAGTTTATCGCGAAATCGGTTCATTACTGCCAAAGATTATTTCCTATAAACAAATTTTACTTCTACAGTAAAACACCATGAATTTAAATAATACAATTTCATAAATCGTGAATTCAATATGGTTGGCCCCTTCCTTATAAATAAATTTAATAGCTGCGCTCCAGAAATGAGATGTGTTTCTGGTCTTCATCTCTTTGATCTAGTACGGAGTATGCAGAGGCACTAGGTAGGAACTTTTTTGATGTCAGTATGACAAAAAAAGAAGAAAATTCAAATAAGAAGAAAAAGAATAATCTAAAATTAACAAATTATATATTACATTGCTATGCCGCCACGATTTTGCACCGCTTGAGAAGTCTTTAATGTGAACATATTGAGGTATATGGTGCCCGCAAAACGCCTACAATATTTACACCACTCGCTTGGAGAGATATTTTATAAGAACTCGCATATACTGCACACTTCGCCTTGGACGCCGCTGCTCCGTATAAGGTGCTGACTTGCAGGTGAGTCCACGCTTATTATTTGGGGTTCTTGTAATTATTTTATAGGCAAGGCCACCAACCGCTTTTCGCTGTCCGTTATTTACACCGCATTTCCTTGTGGTGCCTATTTACACGGTCCCATCAGCCCCTTCAGAATATATTTTACGTAATTTTGCAATAATTAAATTATGTGTGATATTTAATTGAATACACACTTATCTATTTTTTAAAAGTCAAATATTTGAAAATAACAATCAATTTAATACCACTCGAATAAACTTTTTATACTCATCTGAAAGAATTAGACTTTAATATACCGGTATTTATAAGAGTTTACTAAATTATAAATAATTCGCACAAACCAGCTCTATCGATCGCCTGTTCAATTGATATCTTCTCATCATATTTTGGTCTCGTAGTTAACATTTTATTACGATTTTGATTCACATTCGTTAATTTAAAAAAAGATTTTTTTGCGACTCGTAATTACTAATTTTTCGCTGTAGGTACATTGTACGAAACGCCGAATCAAACTATGGTCATAATCTACACTTATATATCAATAATCCTATCTCTTGTTGATAATTATTGATAATGGAAGTAAAGGAAACACTCTTCGAATGTGACGTCGCTATTTAAATGCTCTCCGACAGGATTTATCCCTTTAAATTTTTTTTCGAATTGACTACTCTGTTGGCCTGGCAAGGCCTTTACAGTTTCACCGGAGTATCCTTTTCTACTAGCTATATTTTGAATATCCTATGAAGCGAGCAATTCACTTATGTTTATTATTTGATATGTCGTACACTTAGTGTTTTGTTTTACTTTTATGATCGGTAACAAAAGTCAATGATCTCGATTATGATGTTAAAAATGTGTGTTTGTCTATCCGTCTGCTATGGAATGTG
The DNA here is from genome assembly GCA_014332785.1 of Antheraea mylitta. NCBI lineage: Eukaryota > Metazoa > Arthropoda > Insecta > Lepidoptera > Saturniidae > Antheraea > Antheraea mylitta. Next base: position 2,611,478 of record JACEII010000055.1, on the reverse strand, counting down.
TATCTACAAATTTCACTTTTTTACTTTACACTTTCTTGGTTATTATCCTTATCATATGAGGAGACTGAAAACATTCTTCATATCCTTTCATAAACAGACACAAGAAATGAATATAAATACATTTTGAGCCAATTTACAAACCTACCCATACTTTTCACTTACCGCTTAAATATAATACCGTGTGTGTTCGTGTACTTTAGGTTTTAAATTGTGTATTATTAACAGTTTCTTATATATGTATGTTTTAAATTTTAATAATCTTATTTGTCTAATAAGTAAGGCACTTACGGCACTGACAAGACATAAAATTTGAAATGAATTTTTGGTCGATTACCCACGACACAGGATTCAGTTCCTAGTGTGGGAATCTACAGTTAATTTCCATGCCGTGTAAATCATTTTTGCTACATAAAGAGTTTTTTTTATTCTATTTTATTTAAGTATAGTTTTATACACAGGATGAATATGGAATTAAAAAATTGATTGGCTTAATAACAGCTTTATTTAGTGTTGCGTCCGCGGTAAGGATCGTGGCGTAAGTGACAGATGATTGGTAGGAAAAAAAGGAGGCGGAAGGGACGCTTGTACGTTCGGAAACATGACTATACAATAATGCGCGCCAACAAAAGTAATAACTAAAAATTAAATCCAACTTAACCGTTTCTGGAAATTTGGTGTTACAAAACTTATAGGATATAAAGATTATTAATAACCTCATCAAACTCTCATGAAACGAGAGAACAGTTCTATTTAATGAATACTTTTATGGTAACTTGATAAAATACGAGTAAAACGTAATAATGAGTTGATAATAATTTACTACATACAAAAAGCGTAGTTTTTGTGATTAGATTAGATCGTAAATTACGTCGTGTACTGCCAATTTCTCAAGGTATGAGAATGCATTATAAGAAAGAGATGAGTTTAGCTGTAAATTGTCTGCTTTACTATATTCATTTTATTTAATTAACAGTAAGCATAGAGATTTATAATCAATAATTTTGTAGGTGGTAGAGCCCCGTTGAAGCTATTTTTGGTTTCAGCTCCTCCGGGGTAGTACCACCCCTCTCACAGATAACCGACGTGAAATAACAGTGCTTGCATTGTTGTGTTTCGTTCGGTCAGTGAGAGAGCCGGAGACCCACGTCCCTTCCTCTTTCCTTCTTTCCCTTTCCTTCCCCTCCCCCTTCTCCCATATACAGGCTGGCAACGTACTTGCGACGTCCCTAATGTCGCTAGTGTCTATGGACGGTGGTAATCACTTAACATCACGTGACCCACCAGTTCGTTTGCCTTATCACGCTTGTAGTCCAGCTTGCAATAAGAGTCGTAGAATATGTGTGGTATCTACTCTTGTTTTATTTATTTCTTTACAAATGTGGATAATCGTTTAAACCGAATGGTAGTGGCCATAGAAATTATAAACAGCTTACCAAACCTAAAGCCTACAGAAAAATTATAAGACTGAAAGCTGTACTTATCAGATCTCGCAACTGTATATAATAATCATTTGACAATGTCTTTTTCCAAATAAAGTAATTCAAACAGCTATTATATTTTTGAGTGTTCGCTAAAAACGCCGTAATTCTGATGTTTCGTCATGAACCAATGAATGCAATGATCCACATGGTGGAGGTAATTATAATTTTGCAATCAAAACAGCACAAATAAAGTTGTTTTCCAGCAAATGTTAATGCGCCACAACACTTGCAAACATCGTCCATTGGATCATCGCGAACGAAAGTATGCAAACTATAATAAATTGGGTAATCGTATAGAAATGCTGCTCGATTCTAACCAACACTTGAAGCATTTCTTCTTGCGCGTTGAAGATTATCTCCTTGTTGATGTGTGCGGTAAGGTTTCTCATTATCAACCGAGTCATTTCACGGGCTGCTTCTTTTTGCACTTCTGTTTGAAAAGCGTGAACTCAAGCCATACTATCCTGGCACTGTTTTCGTGCAATGTTTCGTCCATCATTAGTGGATTGATCCATAATGTACCTAAGCTTAATTGCATTAGGGTTTCGTTTGGTAAAGATTAGATCTTATTGGTCATGGCGTTGTTAATAATAATACTTGCACAATAAAGATAATCGATAACACTCTCACAAAACAAATAGACTAGACGGTAACCTTTAAATGCTTTCTAATATGATCAGTAAGTAACCTCTGTTGTAGCTTAACTTAACTTAATTTTATATTAAATTGTCGGTAATAACATTTATCCTTGTCGATTCATTGAGGTTAAGTTCCCTTATTTTTTACTTCGCTATTTTATGAAAGCTATAAGCAAGCGTGCATGAAGTGAGCTGTCAGTTGCACAAGACAGCCTGTTGTCAAACTTAATTGCTAAATAGTTAAAAAATGATGGATTTTCTTATATAGATTTTTCGATATCTTTATTATTATTCTGCTATTCCGGACAATGATATTGTAAGTAAAAAGATGTTATAGTATCAAACCAAGATAAACTAAAAAAATGACTTTGTTCTGTATATGTAGATTATGGTTTTATTGTAAAAGCCCATCGTTCAATCACAGAACAAGTGTTTCTTTCAGTTTTCATGAGCTGTCAATGTGAACCATATTGGCCGTTTGTATTGCGCATTCTATTATAGAAATCTATTTGCTCAGCCAATGAGAAACGAGTAAGAGGAGATGGTAATCAAGACAAAGAGAAGGACATGTAATTCTTGTTTTGCGAATTATAGGTAAAAATCGTAGGTAAATATAACGAAACTAAAATAAAACGTAAATATCATTCGTATTTATTATAATCCCGTAACGTTTCTTGGTGGTTCGTGTTCTGGCCAGTCTTCTTTAACCACAGGTTTTACTGCTAGCTGCATAACTCGACGGTCGTCCGGTAAGAATGATGCTACTATTGCTGAGGCTGAAACGTTTCCAATAGAATAAATGTGGGCATTAATGTGAATTACATATTAATGTCTATTGTTGTTTTAGTCACGGGGAGAGCTAAGATAGAAACTATATCGAATTGCCTCGGCGACCAGGCCACGTTTAATGCTAATAACAAAAGATTGACAGACCTTTGCTGATAACTTAGCGGTACAGATATAAAAGTAATTTCTAACCGTCACTAACTCCTGGTTGACAGAAGTAAGCAATGCTCTCAAGCCCCTTCCCATGCTTACCATTTCCATGATTCGTGGTCGTAGTTAATAAGTCTTGAAATATGGAGCTTACAATATGTACAGGATTTAACTTATAGTTATTCCTATAGTCCAGTGAATAGGACCGTACGACTCTCGTATCAGACATACAAATCCAGATCTACCGTACCTTATGTCATGAAAAATTAGCAAACCAAAGAACCCTCACCCACCATTAATATTTACGTAATATACGAATGACTCCTTGCACACACATAACTCTCTGGTTACTCGAATGAAAATCAGTGCTGGAGGGCTAACCCTCTTTAGTCTTTAGCATACATGTAGCAGCATACTCGAAGCTCATTTGCTACACTGACATACAAATTCTCAATTTTTTAATTTATGTCAAAACGCAAGAGGTTACTGCTATGTTTGGCTGTATCTATTTGTACTTATTAGTGTTTATTTTGTATGTAGTCTCTAATGAATATCTATATTCTGGTGTGTCGAACAAAAAAAAGTGTTTTCTTTCTTTCGAATTTTCTAAAATGTCTTGATTGGTTGAGAAATTTAACTTACATCCGTATTTATAATATTAGTTATAGTTAGGAGTAGGTATGGCAATTAGAGGTAAAAAATTTAAAGATATCGAATAGTGAATAAATAATAAAGAAAGATCAATGGTGTTTGTTTTCTAAAATACCTTTCGTATTCGAAATGATTTCAACATATGAGATAAAGTTATAATTAACACTTTATACTGACAAGCGAAAATACAAGAGTAGATATAGAAACCAGCATCGCAGTTGTTAGCCAACATCAGATTAAGGATTTGGATGGAAGCGAATGTTCCTATTCGCCCGCCGGTCATTGGTAACGCAATTGCCATTGCCCTGAAAAAAAGTATGATTTTAATTTGATATTCAACTGTTTTTAGTTTAAATTAAGAAATACGTCTACAGAGTTTTTGGCGGGATTTTAGTCTGTCATGTAGTGGATTTTATATTTTATTCATAATCTTGTGTTATTGGACTCTATATTTTGTAAATTTGGTGGAGTTTTACGTAATCTAGTTAGTTTATTGTGCATAAGTGAAGTGAATAGAAAATAATACCACGGTGCATGAAATTCTGAGATGCCACAAAAACTCCCTAGCAGGTTCTAACAAGGGATCCACCATCTTGTTAGAATATTGACTCACACGACGCAATATTGAAGTGATTGCACGACGCTTGTAATATTATCGAGTAGATGACGATGGCAGTAATAATCTGAAAGATTTATTGCCCAAAAAAAGTTAAAAAAATATGTCTACAATAAGCTACTCTTTTGTAATTCGATATTCCAAAATTTACCCCTGGACTGTCAAAGCCGTAAAGTTTTAAGCTTCTTCTTCTATTTTATTTTTGGCAACCAGTCTTCTATTTAGTTGACCATTACCGCCATTGTTAAGTGAGTAATTATATTACAAGTTTCTTGATATATCTTCAATGAACTAACAAAACGGAGGTCCTCTTCTTAGAACTCTCTTGGGAGTTTTTGTGGCAAGTCAGAATCCATGCTCCGTGGTATTATTTCCGATCCACTTTACTTGTGCACAATAACTAAACTCTATTATGTAAAGCACCACCAACATTACACAATATAGAGCCAAATAACACAAGATTATGGATAAAATATAAAGACTATTACATGGCATGCCAAGATTCCGCCAAAAACTCTTTTAAGCTTCATAGAAACAAATGTAAACCTCATGAGGCACAGGTCAACAGACTTTTTGGCAATAAAGTTTACAAAAAAAATATCACATTTATTACAAAACTTGAAAAAAAAACAACAAATTATGCAATGTAAAATTGTAATTCCCATATAAAATGTTTTATTGAACTTCAAGCCGATAGATGCAAGTAATAATGTCGTGAAATTTAAAATAAAATAATGAAAAAATGATCTGCCATTTTGAGATTTGGGTTTTAAAAAATCAGTCGAGGACTTAAAGAAATTATACTATAATTAATTCGGTTAAAAGGACATCAAAAGATATCGCTTATGTAAATTGTGCTCTTAAAACATTTAAGCTCCTTTCAAATTAATCTACAGCAAGCTAAGATGAAAAACTGATAAATTGTATGAATTACCTGAGATTTGTAGGAAATAGAGTTATAATTATTGCTGTATATAGTCCATAGACAATAATGCCCAATAATAGAATAGCGAACATCACAACGCTGCCAAATGCGTTTGGAACCAAATTTACAATGATTCCCGCTAACCCACACGTCGCAGTAATTACCATTACGAGATTACGTCGTCCAACTTTGTTCACTATCTGTAACATTAGGTAATGATCAGTAATGCATTTATTTTGGTTTGAACTACAACTTTTATTTAATCGTATGGTTAAATTAAGTATCCATCTTTTATCCCTCAATTTTCACTTCAGTGATTACTCGAGTTGTCGCTGCGAGGTTCACTTTATAAGTAATAGCGAAGCGGCGAAAAATTTGTTACTCTTTAGTACCACTCCTGGAGCACTTGCAGGGGAATGAGAGGTCATTTCACTCGTATTAAAAATTTGCTTAGTTAGGTAATTTGAAGCTGATTAGCGTGATTTTTTTTCGACTGTTAAACTCTCCTCTAAAAGAAGGATGACTATTATAACCAAGGCCAGTGCAACAGTTAGAATTAATTGGTAGATTTTTGGTCAGTTTTTTGTAGGAAATGATTAGTTATAATTGCCCATAATTTTAAGGTAGAATGGTTATACAGAAGGTGTGTACTTACTAAACTTAAAAGCGCATTGACAATAGACTGCATTGCACCAACTGCAAATACCAGTACCAGGGAAATCACATTTAGAGCGCACGGTGTTTCCTCGGACTGAAAATAATAGGTTTCTTTGAAATATGGATCATAACAAATTTGGGGAGTTAAACAGTGCTCACGCCAAATCAAGCAAAAAGCGGCACGGCCGTACTAACCTTTTCTCGAAGCAATTCAGGCCATTTTCAACTCCTATAACTTCGATGTGGATAAGAATAGAACCCTGAATTTTTAGTAATTATGTAACCTCGCTACATCTTATAGTGACCATATCAATATTAAAAATCTTTTATGATTTAAATAAAATATATTGACTTGGCAATAGCAGTAAACAATCTTGTTTAATTTAATATGTATGACTTGTGAGATACATTGTTTGCGTTTTCATGTGATGGCGAAGTCAATATTGTATTTAAAACATAATTTTTTTTTTATATGGATATGGTCACTATAAGATGTTGTGAGGTTACCTAATTACGTAACTTAAGACAGAAGGTCCCCTAAGTAGGGACTTAATAAAGTAATCGACTTGGTATTATTATATGCTCACAACTTTTTATGGTAGAAGAACTGAGTTGCGAGACTTGTTTTTTTTTTTTACAAGTTTTGTTTTTGATGGCATAAACGATTACGGAAATAATTGAAGCGACATATATGGAGTTATAATTACAATGAAGTGTTTGCTATTTTTAACTGATTTAAAAAGCAATCAGGTTTTATTATCAACTTGGACTTTTCGTCAATACTTCCTACCACTGAACTTTATGAAGAAAGAAACCCGTTTTTTTTTTAATAAAACAAAGGTTCCCCTTGAAATTTTGTCCATGGTAAGAGCCTCCTAAATTTCGTAACAAGCAATGTATAGTAATTGACAAATTGGTAGGATTATTACAGTCTAAGACTATAGCTAGAATCTACCCAGGCATAGTTATCTCAGTCCGTTAGTGGTATCCGCCGCAAACTATGAACCCATACCTAACGCTGCGCGTTATAAAAGACGTCCGCGACACATTTTTATCGACCCTCCTGATTCAATCACGTCAGCGAACGATCAGTACCAGCCTGTCCCTCGAAACAGAGCGTGTTCACGCCCACGCCCGCGTAACCACAGATCACGCCACCGTGGTCTGGGGGTTAATTTCGCTCCCGCACATCCGATTAGACCTCCCACGGCAGCGGTTCAACCCTAGGTTCGATCCCTCGGTAGGGAGCCCTTGAGTGCGTTGCTTGCGCGATACGGTGACACACAAATATATATCATTGCTACAACACTACACGATCACCCCCACACACGTGCACGCCTACACGCTTACACATGAAAGCGGAAAGGTTTACTTTTTTCCCTTATCGAATTGAAAAACTCTCAATTTTCCAATAATAAATATATGGAGGAGTTGTTGAGGCGTGTATGCTTGGTACACATATACGTTTCAACAACTCATACATATATGAATAGTTAGCTAGGTTAGCTAAGATAGGTCGCGATTTTGCATGCAACAGGCAACAGCCAAGCCGAGGTGTGCCGTGCACCCTGGTTGCCAAAATAAAATCGGCTGAGTGCCTTAAGCGCTCGCCTCAGTAATTCGGTGAAGCTGTTAAGACCTTGTTGGGTCAATAGCGTAGTCATTTCGAAAAAAAACCCAGGCATAGTCCAAAAGATTTTAGTGCATTTTTCTAAAGTAAGCCTTTTGGGAATCGGTTTAACTATTAACATTAAACGGTTAACTGGCTTTACTAACTTTACTAAACAACTTACATCAGCTGGTGTATCGAAGCTAGCACCAATCACACCGCACAGCCTTAAGTCCGTCCCTTCTCCTGTTTCTAATAAACGGACGAATTGATTTGCAATTGTTGGCAGCCAAACAATGAATGCTCCGATCCTTTAACATACAATATTTTATTAAACTTTATGGAATATGAATCTTCAGTTGATTCTTATTAAGCCATTCTGATTAAATTCGAATATCTCTTACCAAATTCTGTATTAAAAAGTAATATATAATATATACATATAGTTTCTTCTAGTAAACAGGTATACGGTATCCTTGACTGCAAGCGGTTACTACAGTATATGAATACTTCTTTCAGGTAGGTATTAGAATGATCACAAATAGGTTGCTGATCATTTAAATACTAATAACACTATAAACTAAAATGTTTGTCAAGATAATTGAAGTTTGTTGTTTTTTCCAACAACTACTCAACGATTCTATAAGAAGCAGCTTTATAATATTATTTTAAATTATATAAATCAGAAGGCTTGTGGGCGGAATGCTTATTACATTTTCATTGAACGATAACTTTACTAGATATATATTTCAGGAAAAATATACCGTTATATAACTATTCATAATGTAAATGTGAGAGTTTGTAGGGATATATGAATGTTCATTACTTTTACAATACAAAAACTGGAACGAATTTTGGGAAAATTGCACTATAATATTTTATCAACATTATAATGAGAAAGTCCAAGGCTAAGCTAAGCTTAAGGCACTGAACCGTTTGAGCAACTAGCACAAGGGCCTATGGGCAGTCTCGGCTTAGTCTGTTGCCAGAAATTGCAATGCTTTGACTACATCCAATGGATAAAATGATGTCTTCTGATATTTGAGAACTATTGCGTGTTGAAGATATAAGCATAGATAACGTCGACCCTCAACATCAAAACACATTGTATAGATATGCTTTATATTACTGAATTAAATAATTACCGCTTACGTGATAAAATAGTCATAAAATTTTAGATACGAATTATATTATGTAGTTTACGTCTTTAGAAAATCATCATGATAAATTATTGTATTCTGTATATTGTGGTGAATGTTATACCAATGATTATTGAGATATACTGAACTGTTGAAACAAGAAGAGTATAGTCATTATGATCGTGTATTTCATTAAAGGTTTTTTGAATAATGGCACGATCTGGTCCTTTGCGGTGCTGGGTCCCTCTTTCTTTTCTGTATGCTCTGGCAGAAGACTTGTTACCTGGTGAAAATATAGCACAAAGATTTTTAACTCATCAATCTAAATCAAATCATTAAAAACATATGGTGAAGTGCATTTCCTTACTAATAGTTTAAAGAGTTTTAGAAAATGATATTACAAAACTAGTTTTAGAAGAGAACATTTATTTAGGTACGTTAAACTATTTAAAAAATAAAAATAATTATTTAGTAGGGAAAAACTTATAGGTCCGCGTTACCGCTAACTTCGACATGCTCATGGAGTATTGCGCTGGCGTCAGACGCGACGCGTAGTATAGCGGATTGTGTATATATATATATATTTTTGTACTGAGCTTCCGCAACCCATCGTATATTTGATAAAATTGGTAAACTGTATAATTACTTATAGATGTGGAAACCAGAACAATGTTTATAATATTCCAAGTTACAGATTATGATATTTAAAGTGTTGGGGTGTAAGGGGTGTCGAGGTGTGTAAGGGGTGTCGAGGTGTGTAAGGGGTGTCGAATAACATCATAAGACTTGAGACACCCAAGCCAACCTCACCTGCACGTGGTGCACCCTGCTGAATAATGAACGAGGCAATGGCGCAAGCGGGGTGGTAGGGTTTTACAGCCCGACTGGGTCGCAACCACCATGTATATGGCGAAAAAGCCCGTAATAGTGATTCGTTTCTACGGGTCGCGTTTCGGGATCAGCCTGTGCATATCCAGCTTTTTATAGGCCGGCATGATAGTGGCGACCGGCGATGGACAGTGTGTCAATCGGTGTTCGCTATTATTTTTGGATTGTACTATGCTTACCATCAGGCATAGTGCAGTCACTTTGCCGTGCTACAATAAAAAAAAAAGTAATACAGACCATAATTGATTTAAAAATTGAAAAAATAACTCGTTACTGTGTTATTGTGTTAACAAGTTATTGTGTTAATTTGTAAGTCAAACTACTTATGCAAGTTTTTTTCTCTCATTACCGTATTAGAGATTAAATAAAGAAAAAAAAAACGTTTTTTACCGAGTCTCTACATCATTTCTACTGATATTCACATGGCAATAAGCTTGGATAATAATCGCGAATTGCCGTTATCACGACGCCGGGCAAGACTTGGCAACTAAATATAGTTATTTGTACTCGAAGGTTTACAAATCAATAAACTTGACCCCTACCAACCTTCTTGATTATTTTAGATGCATACCTTTTGTTTTTATATCATATGAGGCAAACGAACAAGAAGGTCACTTGATGTTAAGTGATCACCACTGTCCACAGGCACTTGCAACATCAGGGGAGTCGAAGTGCATTGCCAGCCTGTGTTTGGGGGAGGGGAAAGGGAACGGAGAGAGGGGGAGGAGATGGAGCGAGAGGAGGAGGAGCGGATGGATCAAGAGGAGAAGATAGGGGAGAGAGGGGCATGGGTCTCTGGTGCTCTCACTGAGCGAACGAAACGCAACAATGCAAGCACTGTTAATTCATGTCGGTTTTCTGTAAGTGGAGCTACCCCGGGTGAGCCGACCCGTTCATGATGAAACCAGTAATAGCTTCAGCGTGGCTCTACCACTACCTTATTGAACCGATATACTGACTACTGACACACCTTATGTATATTCAATACTATACATACATAATATTCGATTCTTTTGATAAGCGATGGACTACTTACAGGATATTCAACGGATGAGCATAAATTATTGACTTTATGTATGACTTTCAATATTTCCAAAGTTCTCTGCTCATCGCCCTTTGTTAACACAAACTTTGGACTCTCCTGCATAAAGTATAACCAGAATGCTGTGATTACGCTGGGAATGGAGTAGACGATGACTAAGGTTCTCCAGGAGTTCCAGTAGATATCAAGAGCAGGGAGGTAATAGGAGAAACTGAGCGGAATAATTGGTATGGCTAAAACTGAAATGAAACAGTATATTGTTAATAAAATAATTATTAATTAATAATGGTTTTGTAATCTAAATGTATAAAAACAAAGTATCATGATTTTTGTTGACGATGAATTCTGAAACTACTCAACCGGTCTTCATCAAAGTTTGCATTTATGCATAATCTGTCCTAACTTGAGCGATAGAATAATTTATATCTAAATTAATTACCTTGATATTTTTAAATTGAATATTAAATGATTGTCAATGTTGATTATTGTTATTAATTGTAAGTTTTATTAGTCGAGAACAGATGGCGCTTTAAGTTAGTTTGTTGACAGAACACTGTTTGACCGACTGTTATAGATATCTGATAGGCGGTGTCACGTTTTAATTTTGACTTTCTTTTTCAACTCTAATTTATTTTATGGTGGACGTGAATTATTCAATTCGTCATTTAATAACTGAGCCCCAGCAACGCGTGATTGGGTGAGCTAGTCTATCATATAAAATGCAGTAGTACAGGAGTCACGTCTATTTATTTATTTTAATTTATGTATATTTGTGTTATTATGTATGGGAATTCCAGTGTTACATAGTTTTATAGCATTTAAATATATAGACTTAAATAAAGTTAAGACAGAATTGGTCTCAAATTTGTCGCAACAGTTATAATAAATTCGTGGTCATCTTATGTATCCAATCCAGTAGTAATTCAGTGTAATACTCTTATCAAGCCACCGATTACACGTCCGTACATTACTATGCCCCCTCTCATTGAAAATCAGTGATGTAGTAGCACTCAGTTGTACTGAAACATGTTGCTGAATGGGGGTGCTGTTGTTGTGCATTTCTAATATTATTCAATACTCACTAGTATTGACTGGCCTGGTGGACCCTCTCCTGCTTTGATAAAAATACCTAAAAGTCAACCACAGTGCCACCTACCGGGTCCATTTGTAAATCTAAATCATTCCCAAATCCACCTGAACACAAACAAATTCATTAAAATCTGTCCTGTTGTTTAGGAGTTCAGTCACATAAATACAGATAGAAGAATTATCTATGTAAAGATCTGTGTACTTTCTCTATTTACCTTGGAATTGTGCTGTGTTGAAAAATAAAAACTTTTTGCTTTCGTTGTTAACTTTATAACCCTATCACGTAGAAGCTTATCAACACTTATAAAATATATTCTTTAGATGTATGTACGCGATAAAAGAAATAAATTGTCCATAACTAATCATTTACCTGCCATTATGCCTTGGGATAGTAAGAAGATACTTGTGACTAATATAACGACGAGATTACGTTTAGCCGCCGGTACACTCTCACTCATCAACGACATTGACATTGAGTATAATCCTGCGGTGCTAGAAAATACAAACATATCAGAGGGTATTCTGTAATCAGTTATTCATTTGCAGAAGGTTTTCGCTATGATACCGCTTTGAGTTCGTAATATAAAGACCGCTTTCAATTGACAAGCATCAGGCATTGCACAGTCGTGATTGTCTACTGGTTTGATTAGTGAAATATCAATTGAATCTCCGTAGTTCCGAACCCCAGCATGCACTAACGGGTTTTACGGAATTCACGCATAATTCTCATTTAAATTGGTAACCATTTAAATAATGGTGGTAACGTTTGTGGAAAATATATAAAAGAGTGGATTTCACGGGGTTTGAGTTCGCCAAGACGTCGTGAGCTGGCGTAGTGATTATGTCTATATCTTCCTTCGGGAAAGGGTCTTTGGGTCCAATGTATTAGTATATCCACTGCTATTTAACTGTCACATTCTGATAGAATATTCGACATTTCATCGGAATCTCTAATTAAAAAGAAACAAAAATTGACTTTAATTGTATAAATGCCGACGGGATCTTGGATTTGTGTTGGATTTAATATTTTATTCATAATCTTGTGTTATTTGGCTCTATATTTTGTAATATTGGTGGTGTTTTACGTAATATAGTTCGTTTATTGAGCATAAGTGAAGTGAATGGAAAATATTACCACAGAGCATGGAAACTCCCTAGATAGTTTTAACAAAAGAGCCACAATTTTATTAGTTCATTGAAATTATCGCAAGAAACTTGTAATATAATTACCTACTCTACAATGACAGTAATAATCTACTAGAAAATTAATTGCTAAATAAAATGTCTATTCACATACGTTAGCAAAAATGACGACACAATATATAATACATAATAGAAATTTATCATTATTTATAGATTTTATCGTTTTATTTATGAAGGTCTTTTTTGAAGGACTGATATATTTTTGTCGAGTAACCGTGCAGTCAACAATAAAATTGTAGATTCTGACAATAACATCGTATTTAATAATGTTATGTCATAAAATTATATAAGAAGTATAAAATGACACAAAAACCGAGTTGTTTTATGGTAGTAAGATTATGTACATATAGATAATGAAAGTTTAATCAATTTGAAATTGATTTAGTTAGTTAAACGATCACCGTGAAGGTTGGCACTCCTTTGTGTTTTTGCACGGTGATAGTTTGTTATGGTATCCGGTTTACCATAACTCACCACTAGGTAGCATTGAAGTGGATCATTTAACACAGTATTATTCATATTCGTTGGGCGATAAACATTTATAAAAAATTACTTTTTCTGATTTAAATATAAAAGTAAGACATATGCTGTCTTATTTTTATAGGCATCATCAAGCTCTAGAGCTTTTCTCTAGAACTCAATTATATGTACTCTCATCGTTAAGGCAGGGTACATAAGAAACGTTTTCGTTCTACCGTTGTTTCTCCGACTTTGCAAATCCGACTACCACAAAAAAGTCTTTACATTTTTCGGGTTAATATATAGCATATGACGCTCACAAATACCGTGGCTTTCTACTGGTAAAAGAATTATCAAAATCGGTTTAGTAGTTTCTGAGATTACACCTATAACCTCTCAAACTCACAAACCTTACCTCTTTGTAATATTAGTATAAATAATATACATACACATTACTACTCTGATTCTCAGCCGATTTTCTTTAATTTTTGTTTATTTAGTATGTACTTGACGAGCTTATTGCTATAATTTTTTTTTTCTTAATATTAAAACTCGAAATATTCTTGAATTATGGTCGAATATCGAACACTACACGATCACTAGTAATTATTTAAATAGTAGAATGACGCTGTACACCAAATAGATGAAACTTGGAAAAATCTTAATGATTGTTTTAAAATTTCGTTGCGATATTATCCTTTCTTAACACTTAAGTCTCATTGTGGGATTGAAATCCACGACCGTCATAATATCACATTATATCAAAATATCTTTCGATATCATGGCTTTTCAGTTGCCATTTAATAAAAATAGATGGTCATTACTATAACGGCTATGTAATACGTTATTCTTACACAGTCGAAAACATATCATTCTGCTGTTGGTTATACGTTGTCCGTTATTTTTACTGTGAATGACAATCATTAGCCGGCGTTATAGTTAATAGTGAATATGCAAAAATAATGCAGCAACGAATATGTATAAAAGAGAAAGCACTTACGTGCTCACACTCAAAATCACGGTACGAACAAAGAACGTTCATTTCTATATTGTATGTCACAATATGTTCTGACCCAAAAGCAGAATAATAGACAACAGTTTGTAATAACAAATACTATTTATATGTAACCGTTACTGACATCTATATTATTTAGCGTATAAGACACGATTTACAACAGTAGTAACCAAAGTTTACTGGTATAAAGACCGAATAACTATACTTACAAGAATGAAGCAATAAACTGTATAACCATGAGCATGATCCAATTGACAGATATACTAGCTAACATGTTGACGATAGCTCCTCCTAGAAGAGCCACAAGGAGCATGAGACGCCGACCTCTAGTATCGGCGAAATATCCCCATATCATGGTACCTAATATTGTCCCTGTAAAATATAATATAACAGTTGCTACGTTATCGTAATTTCAAATGAGTCTTGATTAGTGGTTCTCGGATTGTAGTTTTTCAATTAGTAGCTGCCCGATCCGGCATTGCAGTACAATCGATGATACGTCACAAGCATTTCTATAACGCCTTGTTAAAACTTGCCTAGTTAGCTCATTTTTGACGGCTGCCTCGCAATCCGCCCATATCTAAGCAACATCGTATATCTGCGTAATCGTGCCATTTGTTTTATCAAAATATCATGAAGGTAATTTATCTATAGTTATAATGTAATATCATTGAGTACAGTACAGTTACTGTAGGCATCTGAATAACTGAATGTCAATCTGCCAATTTTTACAATATTTTTGACACTCACTTATTTTTTCATATGAAGATTTCTAACACAAAATTTTCAGTTTTCCGTACGTTTTTTCAAATACTTTCTTTCATACGAACCTTATATATATGAAGTGTATGTCAGACCTTGTTGACACTTCCTCTCTCCCTTAACATATAAGGGCATTTATGTATAGCTTCTCTTGACTATCGATTATTAATGCCTTCTAAATTAGTAATAACCGGACCTATATTTGTGACTTCCTTTTCGGGGACACGCTATTTTTTTAAAGTTGAAAGTTCATAATTTTTGTATCTTAAAGACTGCGAAAATTTACAACTTGCTATTTTGAATACTTGTGGAAACTAAAAGATACTGTTCTTGAATTTTCAGAAGGAAAACCGTTACTGATTGAAATCTTTGTCCCCACGTGCTCCCACATAAAAAACCCTAGTAACAAGTGTATTTAAAGACTGCCAACGCGGCGGCGATGACAGTTGATTATATTCAAAATTGTATTACTGTTTTAAGGTATTCGCTTATGTTTATATTCGATCGGTCCTGGTTGACTAGACGATTAATAATAGCTCCTGGGCAAGTTCACAAGCTACGAGATATCTCGTTATTGGCAGTCAACGCATTATAATCCTTGGTAATATTAACTGTGTTTGTTTATTACGATATCATGCCTTAACTATACCAACATTATGAAATGTTGTTTACACGTCGTACCAGGGCGACAATTTACAGAAAATAACATAGGGGGCATCCTACATTTAAAACAAATGTGCTATTTTCGAGATATATATTAGATATACATAAACGTGAGCAATGCCGGCACAAACTAATATAGGGCTAAAGTTGATTATAGTCCGTGTTAATCTAAGAATATTTCAAAATTGGAACATACCTACAACAGGAGCCGCTGCCAACGCTCCCTGCTGTCCACCGGTTGTGTTTAGTTCACAAGCACTGGCTGGCACCAGGATCGTACTCCCATAAGCGATGCATGCGAACGATATTATTATTACACCAGTCAATGAAATAATTATATAACTATATAAACCAAAACCTGAAAATAAATACAAAACAAAAGAATAATAAACTGCGTTACTATGAATTCAACGAAAATTCTATCAAATGGTTTCATAGTTACTTAGCTAATTGCTGACATGAATTGAGAAAAGGAAATGGATCTCCGGTTGCTTCCTTTCCCATACCTCTCACTCGAGGAATTCATCAGGGATCTATACTTGGGCCTTTACTGTACATTATATACAGTGCCGATATTACCACCTGTTTGCATAATTGTAAATACCACATGTATACTGATGATTTACAAATAACATGTCTTTTAAGTATGATGAACTCGGGGTATCCGTTCATAAAATTAATGAGGGTCTCAGTAGAGTAATATCCTGGACTGAGCAAAACACTCTGGTACTCAATACCACCAAATCAAAATTCATGGTTTTAGGAAGCAAGATGCAAATTAATTATATTTTATTCGTCAATCCAGTGATAAAGATTATGGGCAAGAATATAGATAGGGTTGATATAATTCGTAATCTGGGGTTACTTATCGACCCTGACCTTCGTTTTGAGTCGCACATAAATAATGTTATTAGAGACTGCTTCTATAGGTTAAAATTATTTTATCGCTTTAGACAGTATTTTAGTATTGCACTGAGGAAGATACTAGTGGACAGTCCAGTTCTATCGAGACTTAATTACTGCGATACAGTGTATGGTTCTTGTTTCCTATCGCGTACTGATCGTTCCATCCAGCGTGTGCAGAATACTTGTTCCAGATTTTCTTTCAATGTCCCGCGCCGAGGGCATATTACACCATTTCTGAATGATGCAAACGTCTTAAAAATGGCAGCACGACGCGAGTTAAACTTGGCTACTCTACTTTTTGGGCTGATTAAAACCAAAACCCAGAATATTTGTATGACAAGTTAGAGTGGAGACAAGATAAACACACATATTTTTCATGTTCACGCACTATTACTAAACCATTATCGATACCTCTCCATAGAACTGCCGCTTTTAGAGGATCATTCAAATATGCCATCACTCGTTGTTGGAATAACATCCCACCGCCATAGCGATCCCAAAAAGAGTAAACTTAGCTTTAAACTTTCGTATAAGAACTACCTATTGCAACTTCAAACTCAATAATTAAAGTGGCGTATAATGTATTAACGCAGTTCTATTGTGAGCTCTGTTTATTGGTGTGTATTTTTTTTCTCCTAAAATTATATTTGTTATATTCAGTCTTAAATTTGTGGCTACAGTAACTATACTTCCTTAGTGTGATCATCCACAACGTGTTGTATGTCTGTATTATTTATTTGTTAATTTTAAATTTTGTATTAACATAAATATAACCGATTGAGCGTCTAATTATCTTCATATAGGCTCCCATCGAAAATCAGCGTTGCAATACTATTTGTATTGCACATATTTGCTGAAAGGGTTTGCCAATAGTTGGACATTTATTTTTTATCTTCAAATGTTTTTTTTTTTCTTTTCTGTGTAAGTAGCTGTGTAATTTAATTTAATTGTATGGTTATTCCAACAATAAAGTATTTCTTTTTTTTTCTTTCTTTCATTATTTATCGCAAAATTATTCCGCATTACCGTACGATTTTTCCAATATTCTCTTTCATATAAACCTTTATTTAACATTTATAAAAACAACAAAAAAAAAATATTTGCCAAATAGGTGCATTAGTTTTGAAATAATGCATTTGAGTCCACAGCGTGATTGATTTTTGTTTGTGTCAATTAAAAAAATATTGGTTATTTGCTACACTAATTGGATTACAAAGGTATCAGACCTTGTCTAATTAAATAGATCAGTTGCATTGGGAAATTAATAGAGATCAAAATGATGTCACGTGTCACGTGAATTTTATATTTACAATTTGCATAATTATTTTACAACAGTATTCGTTTAAGAGTTAGCAACGTTTTCGAGAGAGAGTTTTAATAAAGCTGGTTCCTAATATGTGTCTTTCTCTATGCTCTTCGGAAGAGTGCACGGGCAGTCTGGCTGCCAGTCAGCGGTGGGTTTATTAATGCATATTACATCTTATCTGGTGAAAAGATGGATTATTAAATTATTTTTTCTTTTTCACTAACATTTATACGCTTTTAAAAACATGACTTCATGACAATAATGGCTAAGTATCGTAAATCGTAAATGTAAAAACTTCAAATGCACCAATTTTTTATAAAATATAATTTGATAACATGATATTTCTCTGCATTTAGCGTAAACCCACGCGAAACCAAAGCTGATCGCTAGTATTATTTAATAAAATTCCATCATGAATGTTATATCTATAATTTGCATAATTACTATACAAGTCCATGATATCTTTTACCCCACCCAATAATAGATTAAATAGATAAAATACCATATCATCCGTAAATACTGATAAAAAATATATTAGCGTAGTTATAACAGCTGACAAGAACAATGTGAGGAGTCATGCAGCGTAGTAAAAACATTTGTAGCGAATACGTAATATTATACGTAATATATGCTATGTGTTTGTGGTTAACGATGTATATTTGTGTTATATTATTATATACAATTATATTTTTCATTACTGCGGTATATACAGATATTATTTACGTAATAATCAATAAAATTATTTTAGTTCTATCAATTAACATTTTAAAATAAATATAAAATATAAGTACTATAAAACTAAGTCCCTTATCATGTGTCCCCTTATTTCTTCTAGTAGTCTGGTGAAGCGGGTAGTCCAGTGAAACTGTTAAGTTTTTTTTTTTCTCGATCTGACTACGCTATTGACCTAGCAAGGTCTTAACAGCTTCACCGGACTACACCAGTGGGTCAATAGACTTGACCAATATCACCAGCTGTTAAGACCTTGGCTGGGTCAATAGCGTGGTCAGTTCGAGAAAAAAAAGTGTGTGTGTACTTATGTGCATGCGTTAAAAGTTATACTTTTTGGCGTGACAAGATAAAAATCTTTTCAAAATGTTTATTTTAAGCCTTATTCTACGTTGGTAGAAAAAACGACACTTACAATAGAATAAAGGTATTTAATACATTGAAAGTTTTAATATTAAAAAAGAAATACAAACAACAAATACGAAGAAACAAAATATATAGTCAAATAGCTAACTTCAGGATGTCGGTTTCTCGTGACGGTGTGCGCGCGCATCGTAAAATTTACTCTCATCATTTTTCCCTAACGCGCCAAAAGAAGAATAACTTCAAAAAAATAGTTCTTCTAAATAACGAAACGAATTTTGACACACTTTTGCTAATCGTTCAGACAATTTCTTACATAACAAGTATATTGCATTTACATATTTTTTTATAGTGTAGGAGGCTAACCAGTGGGTTACGAACAAAACAACCTGATGTTTCGTAATCACTACCGTCCATAGACACCAGCAATACCAGATGAGTCGTGAGTTGCCAGCAACGTACTGCAAGCACTGTTACTTCACGTCAGTTTTCTGTGGGTTGGATGGTACTTTACGTGCGTACGAGCGTGACTCTACCCCAAACATAAAGCATATTTATTAAGTAGAGACGTTACATTGCAGATACGCTAACTAAAACTTATGATATTGTAGCGTGATGGGAATTAATACCTTGCATCCATACTCGACTTTTCAAAAAGAACGTTACATCTATGTCACAAGTTTTCTTCGATGTCAGCTCGGATGATATAATAAAATAAACGTTGTAAAATTAATATTGTATTCTAACACACGCTTTATTGAACATCCAAAAAAATAGTATACCAATTTTTTTAAATATCATATACGAAGCAAACGAACATGCGGGTCACCTGTTGTTAAGCGATCACCGCCGTCCATAGACACTAGCAACCCCAGAGGAGTCGCAAGTTCGTTGCCAGCCTGTGTTTGGGGGAATGGAGAGAAAGGAAAAGGGGAAGCGAGAGAAGGGGGAGGGGAGAGAAGGGGGAGGGGATAGAAGGGGGAGGGGAGAGAAGGGGGAGGGGAGATGGGTCTCCGGCGATTTCACGGACCGAATGAAACGCAACAATACAAGCACTGTTACTTCACGTCTGTTTTCTGTGAGAGGGTGTGCTACCCCGGACGAGCCGACCCATACAGGCCGAAACCACTAATAGCTTCAGCGTGGCTCTACCACTACTTTACAATATATCGAAAACATGTACTATAGAAATGTATATCATAAAGATCTCTACAGAATTAAAGACAACTCACAGTAATCCTTTTAATTCTTTACATATTATTGAGAAATAATAGGCTATTTGCAACGCCATTTTTACCAATATGGTATAAAACGTTTT
The DNA here is from genome assembly GCA_014332785.1 of Antheraea mylitta. Taxonomy (NCBI): domain Eukaryota; kingdom Metazoa; phylum Arthropoda; class Insecta; order Lepidoptera; family Saturniidae; genus Antheraea; species Antheraea mylitta. The sequence continues at coordinate 2,591,083 of JACEII010000055.1, read as the reverse complement.
CCATTTAAATATTTTAGTCTCCTTGGCAATATAATATACCAGGTGATTGTTTAGACAGTACCGATATTTCTGGAGGACACTCCACACTTGATTCTCTTTCTAAATCAATTTAACAAATAGGTCATTCATATCTGACTTAATTATCTAGAAAAATACGCGTTTATGTTAAAGCACAGTGTCAATGACCATGGCATAGGATGATTTCCCTTTCCTTTAAAAGGGAACGGAGGATTGTCAAGAACAAATCAAAAAGGCTTATTGCACGTTTTACCATCAAAAGTTAACTCCGGGTTGCCCCTTGTAGCTTTTGGTACCTGTCTTTGAACTTAGGTTTTATTATTCTAATTCCACGTTTGTAGCTATACTTTTGAAAGTCCTAGAACAAACTTTAACCTAGGTCTTGATTGTGTATTAGCATTTGTATTGATATTATTGTCTTATATGTTAAATGTGATCAGGAAGTGTCATATCCTAGAATAATGCGAGTGTCTAACCTTTCACCAGGTATATTGAAAATAAAATTGCCTTTACTATCTCCGCATTACTTTTAGGCTGTCCTGAGTATAATCACGTGTTTTATACAAAACAAAGTAAACTAAAACTTATAACTATAATTTTTTTACTGTAACAATATCTTATACTAAATTAAGATTAGTATTTATTCATCTTTAAATTGTCTCGATTGTTGCATAATATAATATGCCTTTATACATAAACTAGCTGTTACCCGCGGCTTCGCACGCGTTTTTTTTTAACATATTAAATAAATTTAAAATTGTGATCACACATCTAGTGTAAATTACAATAATACTATTTCAAAAATATTTGTATCACACGCACATCATCTACTGTAACAGGTAACGTGTACATTATGTATGTGAATACTAATAGTGTACCGAATGGGATGGGATTATGATCAGTCACATAACTGGAATTTTAAACTATATATCACCCTCAGTGCTCACACTATATAAGAAAGTAATGAAAATATGAAGCTACACATTATCGAACAATATTAAATAAAACAGCTAATTAGTTCAAATATTACTTGTAGTCCGGTGAAACTATTAAGCGTAGTCATTTCTAAGAAAAAAAGAAACAAATAGGTCCAGTCGTTTCGGAGGTCACCCGGAACAAATAAAAAAACAGACATATCGACAGAGTTAAAAAAATTTTGATGTTTGTAGCATCACAGATTGTATTCACCAAAAATAATTTATTTTAATATAAATTACACTCACTTTACTTTTATAATACGTAATATATCACAAATAAAAAATTGGCAACGAAACTAATGTAGAATAGAGTTTTTTAAGAGTGTTTGGCGGGAGTTCAGTCTGTCATGTAGTGGATTTTATATTTTTTCCACAATATTGTGTTACATGATTCTATATCGTGTTGAAATTGGTTGCGTATTATATAATATCGTTCGTTTATTTTGCATAAGTGAAATGAATGAAAAATAAAACCACGAAGCATTAATTCTATGGTCTTGAAGATTAAGAAGATAAAAAATTACGTTATATTATGTAGAGGATTCGGCGCTTATACCTTTACATTAACTTGGACATAGAAGAAAACTAACTATATTGACAACTTCAGAATTGGCTGTATGGATTAATTCCTTCGACTGTCTTATTGGACGAATATTATTACTACTAAACTTTCTGAATAACAACACAAAATAAACTTAAGAAATGTTTGCGATATAAACGTAACACGTATAATTAAAAATCGAAAACAAAACTAACGTAGAATAAACTTTTTGAATAGGAATACAAAATAAACCATGAAAATATTTTTGATAGAATGTTATCGCGTTACCATGGCAACGCATATAATACTGACATTAACACGCAGCGGAAGCTTCCAAAATAGCCCGACTTTGAGACATTCTTAATTAGTGCTCAGCTCCTTTTGGTTTTAACGTGATGATATGTAGCCTATAGCCATCCTCGATAAATGAGCTATCTAACACTAAAAAAAACTTTTAAATCGGATCTGTAGTTCTTGAGATCATTGCGTTCAACCAAACAAACAAACAAACAAACTCTTCAGCTTTATATATTAGTATAGATGTATGTTCTGCGCAACTATATACAGAGCGCTCTAAAAGCTTAGCAAAGTAGTCATAGTAGTAGGAATGAATTTCTTAGAAGATGTCATAGATTTAAAAATAAAATTAAATTGAATGTCCGTTTTTCGTCATCTCGTTTCTTGAACTTAACACATATTTTTTTTAAAGCTATGAGTTCTAAAACATTTCTCGTAGAATCATAGAAAAATCTAAAGATATAACCCCCACCCGATACGCTCAGGTGTGCCACAGGGCTCCATACTCGCGCTCACGCTCTTCAATCTGTTCATCAGTGACCTACCTCGGCCTCGGGGGGTCGAGGTAGGTTGTTACGCTGACGATACAGTTATTTACACTTCCGGCTGGCGGTCGGACTTTCTTAGGAAGCGCATCGAAAAAGCCGTTCATACTCTCGGTGAATGGTTTCGTCGATGGCGCATAGAAGTTAATCCCGATAAGAGTGCCGCAATACTCTTCGATCCCACGAAACGCGTTAATAAATTTGAGCCCATCAGGCTATACGGAATCGATATCCCTTGGGCCGAAGAGGTCAAATATCTCGGTGTCACATTAGATAAACATTTAAAGTTCAATTCACATATAGACAAAGTGCGAAACAAAGCCGCTATGGTCTTGGGTCGCCTCCATCCGTTGCTTTGTCATAAGAGTAAGATGCCCCTCAGACACAAGCTCACTTTGTATAAGACGTGTATCCGTCCCGTGATGACATATAGCTGCCCCGTTTTTGCGCATATGTCCAAAGATAACTTTCATAAGCTGCAGGTTCTCCAAAATCGTGTTTTACGTAAAGTGACCGGTGCTCCGTGGTACATTCGGAGAGTCGATCTCCATAGAGACCTAGAGATCCCTTCTATCTGGGCGTACGTAAAATCACTTACGATTAGTTATTTTGAAAAAGCTGCGAATCATCCCAATCCGTTAGTGGTATCCGCCGCAAACTATGAACCCGTACCTAACGCTGCGCGTTATAAAAGACGTCCGCGATGCATTTTTACCGACCCTCCTGATTTAATCACGTCAGCGAACGATCAGTACCAGCCTGTCCCTCGAAACAGAGCGTGCTCACGCCCACGCCCGCGTAACCACAGATCACGCCGCCATGGTCTGGGGGTTAATTTTGCTCCCACACACCCGATTAGGCCTCCCACGGCAGCGGCTCAAGCCTAGGTTCGACCCCTCGGTAGGGAGCCCTTGAGTGCGTTGCTTGCGCGATACGGTGACACAAGTGTACATCACTGCTACAACACTACACGATCACCCCCACACACGTGCACGCCCTACACGCTTACACATGAAAGTGGAGGGGTTTCCTTTTTTCCCTCATTGAACTGAAAAACTCTCAATTTTCCGATAATAAATATATGGAGGAGTTGTTGAGGCGTGTATGCTTGGTACACATATACGTTTCAACAACTCATATATATATGAATAGTTAGCTAGGTTAGCTAAGGTGGGTCGCGATTTTGCATGCAACAGGCAACAGCCAAGCCGAGGTGTGCCGTGCACCCTTAAGCTGGTTGCCAAATAAAATCGGCTGAGTGCATTAAGCGCTCGCCTTATTAGTCCGGTGAAGCTGTTAAGACCTTGCTGGGTCAGTAGCGTAGACATTTCGAAAAAAAAAAAAAGTAAAGATATTACAATTTTAAGCTCTACATTATAGTTATGACCTTTGCTGTACAATTAAAATGTATAATAATTAATTTAAAATCTATCCTAGTATTATAAAGCTAAAGAGTTATCTAAATATATCAACTATAGGTTCTCTTACAGGCTTATAGGTTTATCTAATGGGGTCGACTGATTTTAATGATTCTTTATTCTATTTTTGTTCACGACGGTTGGCACCGTTACCGGAAAGTTAATTTTATTAAGTTTTCCGACCGAACCAAATAAAGTAATTTAGTCTCCCAATACTTTTAATTCATGATTAGAACTATACCTGTGGCAGGACAACGTTTGCCTAGCTAGTCCAATAGTATATATAAAACTAAAAATAAACAATCTATACTATATGTACTATATAATATTGTAAGTTTTTGAGTTTGTGACGTGATGTTGTGACGTTGTAGGGGGTAATCTCAGGAACTACTGGTCCGATTTGAATAATTCTTTCAGTATTATATAGCTCATTCATCGAGAAAGATTATAGGCTATATATCATCACGCTAAGACCAATAGAAGCGTAGCACAGATGAAAAATATTTCAAAATCGAGATGTTTTTTCCTTTTGAGAACGCGAACGAAGTCGCGGGCAGAGGCTAGTACTTTATATAGTCCATGATGGTCAGGTATTAATAACGGTCTGCATGTCAAAGAACTTTCAAATCGGTTCATTAGTTCGAGAAATTAATCCCTACAAACATATCTTACGTTTATAAAATATATCTGTTCTTTTTATAATATCAAAGTTATGTAGTATGTTTAATTGAATAAATATTTACCAGTATTTTTAAACTCAAGTATTCGATAAAAGTAATTAATTAAGCTTATTTCAAAGTAGCCGCTGCCCGTAATTTCGTTCGCGTGGAATTGTTACTTTGGGCTAACCCTAACACGCAGCGGAAGCTCTCTGAAGAAAAACCCCGATTTTGAAATATTATTTATTTGGGCTCCGCTCCTGTTGGTCTTAGCATGTTGATATATAGTCTATAATCATCCTCAATAAATTAGCTATATAACATTGAAATAATTTTTCAAATCGGACCAGTAGTCCCTGAGATTACCTCCTACAACATCACACACTTTACCTCTTTATAATATTAGTGTAGATTTATTTGGTTTATTTATTTTATTTATCCAAGGAAAACTAACAGATAAATTATTTTTAGAATAAAAATTCAGCTATTTATAACACTTTAGGAATTTATATTGAATCATAAATATTTCGCACAAACCTGCTTTATCAATCGCTTGTTCAATTGATATCCTCTCATCATAATTTGGTTTCTTATTTAACATTTTGTTTCGATTTGAACTCACATTCGTAAATAAATAAATTCACTTTTTTATCGACTTCTAGTATCAATACTTTTTCACAGTAGAATGTATTCGTACATTATGCGAAACGCCGAATCGAATACGGTCTAATAGATTGTATTTGTAATTATAATACATAATCATATCGCGTGTTGATAATTATTGATAAAGGAGCCAAGGAAACTATTTAAATGTGACGTAGCTGTTTAAATGTTCACCGTCAAGATTTATCCCTCACAGTTAGTTTTTTCAATTAATGTCTTTTGTATATAAAGGAGCAATCTACTTATGTATAATACTTTAATGGGTCTGCAATCTCTCTGTTTGTTTTCCTTTTGTGCTAGATAATAAAAGTCACAGATCACGAATATCATGTTAAAAAGTGTGTCTATCCGTGCGTTTCTTTGCAATAATTTATGTCCGAATGTAGGTTTTTTATTATATTCTGATATTTTATTAAGAAATTTTGTGCACCAGATGAGTAAGCAAAAATGAATAGTCTATGTTATCAGGTTGTATAAGACATAGTCGATGCAGTCAGAATGCCAATAAATACTAAGTAATTACTTCCACTCTTTATTTGCCCAGAGTTACGGCTTACAGTACTTTTTACAAAAGAATGCGTAGATAACACTGACCTGACATCTTGCCTTTTATAGGCCGAACTATATAATTTATAGGACGAACTATATAACTCAAAGCAATTACCATTTTCTTATAATTCTGCTATATGTTTAAGTAACACAAAGATAATAATTAATGAACAAATTAATATTATTTACGTACATAAATTCTATATAAAATCATTGTTATATCATTGTTATTTATGTATCTGAAATATGTGTATGTGTGTAGAGTAGAGACATCTAGCCCTTTATAAGTAAAACTATTGAAGTCAAAGCAATTACTATTATTATCAACTAATGTTGTGCAAGTAATAAATGAACAATATCAATTCCTATTGAAATGACTCATTGAAATCTATATAATTATAATAATTCTCATTTATGTATCTTTAATAAAGTGGCGTTAGTGTTAATGTGTCTCTCTTATATGTTGGCGTTTGGCGCTAGTATCAATGCGTATCTCTAATATGTAGCGCTAGTATCTCGAGTCTTGAATGACGAGCGGTACCGGAAGTGGGTAGCTAACATCTATCAATAATAACTTTATATCGTAAAAAATATGATTAATTATTTAAAAAAATAAAAAGAATTCTATAACGTTTTTCGGAGTCGGTGAATCAAAAGTGATATAAAGGAGAGATGGGTATCCGGCAATTTCACTCACCAAACGAAACGCAACAATGCAAGCACTTTTACTTCTCGTCGGTTTTCTGTGAGAGGGTGCTACCCCGGACGAGCCAACCCATTCATGCTGAAACCAATAATAACTTCAGCGTGGCTCTACCACCTACTAAAAAGTAGTTATTGATATAGTTATTGTCATGCCAATGACAACGCCACTATAGTTCGAGAGAAAAATAAGTAAGAATTTTGTCTCATTTAAAAATCTGAGTATTTTGTATTACATATTCATATCTTCTTCTAACTGAACATACATATATACATATTGATAAGACAGCAAATTTTACGTATCTGTATTTTTCAGTTTATTGTGTAAAAAATATTGTAATGAACTCCTTCTTGTTACCCTTATCCCACCTAAGTAGGGTCGGCACATCATGTTTTTCTTTTCAACTCTCTCATGTCAGATGTCATCTCGGTATACACATCATTTTTCACAGAATCCATTCATACCTTTTTATATGCCTTTACATTCGAAGGTAAATTACTTATTAATTAGGTTCAATTAATAGATTCAACAACTTTTACATCAATGAAGTAAAAATGAGCACGTGTTTGACATAAGGCTGTGTATTGTTTTGTGTATCAGTTCGTACCCTGAGATCCAAAATTATACATTCACAGTGTGAGCAAAGACTAGATACTGTCGTACCACGCTACGTCTTGGAGAACAGAATTGTTTAAAAACGGTGAGGCTAGTTAATTCGTTATCTCATTTAAAACAATTTTTCTCATAGACCACTTTCAAAATTTATCTGGTTCCGGTAGACACCCAACGGCTACATTCCTTACATATTCCAAAAATTCGACTAAAACAATGATAAAATCACGCGATATAGCGTTCAGATATGTCATCTCCATACATTTTTCCGTTTTCTATCTGTGTTAGTGATTGCAGAGAAGTAATCTGTGAAGATTAGATCTAACTATTGAAATTTTCGTCGCGTACTGAGTATGGAATATGCAAGCTTTTACATGTAACAGTCGCTGAGGTTCTTAAAATATTAACAGTCTACAATGATAAGTAAAGTTAAGCCAACATTTTAGTCATCCGCTATTGAAAGACGGTAAGTATTCGTGAATCCTCGCTTACGAATTGTGAACCCTCATTTGTCGTCATGACAACGTTAACCCTCGTCGAATCTCCCGTGAACCCGGTGGTCCGCTTGAACCACTTTGGGAACTAAGAGTGAAGACGCTTATGTCAACCCATATCTACTCGTTGAAGCTATACGAAACCGGGGCAGGTCGGTAGGTGCAATATAAATTATAATTATTGTTTACGGACGCCTTAAAAGATTATAAACAAATAATACTACTTGTCTATATACGTTGATTTGTTTATGTCAGGATAGAAGAGTAACGATTAGTTGAGAGTTCAAGTTAATAACCGATAATATTTATAGGTTAATGAATAAGTAAATATAGAGATAGCTGCAATTATTGCACATTTGGTAACAAAGTTTGCGGTGTCTTATAATTAAAGTACGAGTCAATTCTATTGCCACGTACTGCGAACAGGTGATTTTAGAGAAAGAGGTTCTGGTGAGAAGGAGCTATCTTAGTCTGTTTTTTTGATAGGGCCCGTTCTAGGGAAGGCTACTTTCATATTATTCTGGAGCATTAAAATACGGAAACGGAATTTTGGTTACCAGATCATTAAAAAAAAATATTTTTAACAATTTGTGTCTACATACAGACATTTCTTAATTATCGCCTACAATTTTATTACTTGATAATCAGTCTTACCATGTTACTTGTTCTTTTTAATTTCATGCTTTTATTTTAAAAAAGTTTGAGTTACAACACGGTAAAAGTGAAACTTAGTATTGTGATCAATTTTTAAGAAAATAGCACATTTCATAGTTTCTCTCTTTGTATATATTTCGAGTACATTAAGAATATAGTATACAGCCTGTAGTCTAGTCTCCAAGGTATGCAGAGTCAGTGTATGGACTCGTTGCGTAGGCAAAGTTGTGGGGATGCAGATCCCTATGAACGACGCCATAAAGAAGAGACAAAGAGTAGGAAAACTATATAGAAACTTATTCTATTTCATTCTTTCCCAGCATCAGATCTATACATATATTTTCTACATATGTTGCCAAAGTAGTCCAGGTGGACCCCCAAGGGTCCACGTGAAACTCAACGGGGGTCTACGTTAGTGTGACAAAAAATGTGGGTTCATTATTCGTAAGCGTGGACTTGCGAAAATTTATCTGCTTTCGATAATGACGAACTAGAATGTACAACTAAATAATTCTCACTTTTCCCTCGATACTATTAATTCTTGGTTGGAATTTAGCCTTAACACAAAATTCCATATTTAGATCTGTTTTACATATTTTTTGTCAAGGAATATGGTAGGAATGTAGCTTCAAGCGATCGACCGGAACCAACTAGATTTAGAAAGTGTTCTATGGGAAAAAAAGTCTGGAAACCTCTGATTTTACTTACAGACGTTGACATGGGTTGCTATAGCCCAGTTATTGAATTCAAATTCTGATAAACTATTTGGTATTGTGTGGTAATGAGTCTGCCTCAAAACTTGATACAGAGAAGGCCAAGTTACATAGTAAATAGACCAATAAAACAAGTGCATCACAAAATAAATTGCAGTTGAAAAAGAAATTCGAAATTAAAACGTGGCGCCATCTATGGGATATCTACAAAAGTCAGTCCTACAGGTTTCGTGAAAAAATTAGTTGAAAGCGACATCTGTTCGAGTACGATGAAACTTTTTAATAACAATAATCAACATTGTCACAACATGTCATATCTCAAGTTCGACCAAGTCATACATAAATACCAACTTTCATAAAGATCGATTGTTGTAGGTGGTAGAGCCCCGCTGAAGCTATTTTTGGTTTCAGCATGAATGGATCGGCTCCTCCGGGGTAGTACCACCCCTCTCACAGATAACCGACGTGAAATAACAGTGCTTGCATTGTTGTGTTTCGTTCGGTCAGTGAGAGAGCCGGTGGCCCACGTCCCTTCCTCTATCCTTCTTTTCCTTTTCTCCCTCCCCCCCCTTCTCCCATATACAGGCTGGCAACGCACTTGCGACGTCCCTGATGTCGCTAGTGTCTATGGACGGTGGTGATTACTTAACATCATGTGACCCACCAGTTCGTTTGCCTCTTTTGATATAAAAAAAAAAATGTTTCGGAGAACATTGTGGATACATGAAGACTTTTCATTTTCATAATATACTAGGGGAACCCCTGGACCTTCTCCTGCTCTAGACCTTGACAAATTATAAGCTAATGGATATGGATAAATTATAAACTTTCCTTATGAATCACTTTATCTACTAGTGAAAACCGCATGAAAATCCGATCAGTAGTTTTGAGTTTATCACGAACAGGCTGATAGACAAATATGACAAAGGGCTCTTTTTATATTATGTAGTGATGATAAAAGTACGGTTGTTTTCAAGATTGTAATTAAAATAAAATAACCCGTAAAGTGG